>JANHGL010013073.1:0-46853 GCA_024611195.1 Ceyx melanurus | reverse complement strand
TAATTTTTTTAATTATTTTTTTTTTTTTTTTTAACCACCAGCACAGATTCTCATTTCTTTCCTTTCTCTTCCTTCTCACCTCCCTTTCCCTTCCCATCCTCATTTCCTTTTTCCCTCCTTCCTCTCAGCCAGATCCCAAACCCTGCCCCCTGCTTTCCAGAAGCTCCTGTCTGGTGGGACAGGGAATTCCCTGGACAGCCCTTGATTGTCCCCTGGGGTTCCTGGCAGGTGCATCACCCAGCAATAAACTCTAATTACAGGCAACAGAGCTGCCCTTTGATGTGACTTGGGTTTATGGATATTTTTTTCCCTTTGGTGGTTGCAAACGGATCCGATTTGACCAAGAAATCAAATGCAGAGAGCAGGAAAAATTTCATTAACAAACCCAAGCTTTTTATCTGGGGTTTCAGAACTGCAGCCAACAGGTTTCTTCAATCTACAGGGATCACAGGAGCAGAGGCAGTGCCTTTGTAGTGAGTGCAGCTTACAACCCCTTTTTTTTATGATTCTTGCAAAGATAAAGCTTTTTTTAAAAAAAAATTTGGCTTTTCCCTTGGGAGAAGCTTTTAGATCTTCCCCCAAAGCAGGTATTTGTTCACTGGAGAGTTAATTTTCATCATTTTCACCCCTCAGCGTGGGCTCATGTTCCAATGCAACTATGCGGGGCAGTTGTTCCTCAGGAATTATTTCTGAGGATGTTTAGAGAGCAAAGTGGTAAAAATGCTGCAGAAAAAAAATGCAGCAGGAGTCAAAAGGGGAAAAAAAAGAAAAGAAAGCATCATAGAATCATTGTGGTTGGAAAGGACCTCTAGGATCATCAAATCCAACCTTCACAGAGAAGAAAGGAAAGAAGGAGGAGAGGGAGCATCAGGGGAAGGGAAAGAGGGAGAGAAACAGACAAAGAAAAAAGAAAATAAGAGGGAAAGAGAAAAGGAAGACTGGCCATCCTCTGTTTGAAGTCCACAAATTAACTTCTTGCCATTTGCATTACTAATTTTGGTGCTTTGATGGCACCAAAATTAGTTGTTACCCTGCTTTAAAGCCCCAGCTCTCACCTCACACAGCTAAGAAAAAAGGAGGCAAGACTTCAAAGTGAATAATTACCTGTTGATGATGTCTTATATTTAAAGACTCTGGCTGTGGATTAAAGCTACTTCTGGGGTCGTTAATAGCCTGCAGTAAACAACTAATGACTCAAAGCAAAGGAGCAAAAAGCAGCTCTGGTTGAAGGACATTCCCACTACAGGGCCAGAGTTGATGTGTGAAGTGGAACACCATAAAATACAGTCAGTTCACACTTGAGTGTGTAAGACTGCAGAAAACTGGCCAGGGGTTGGTCATTAGGGGTTGTCCTCTGGGTTTTGTTCTCCAAGCACTTGGATGCCATGCACAGGACCAGGCTTTCCACCCCTCTCTTGTTTATTCCTGCAGTTTAGCTGCAATTTTTTCTGTGGAATTGAATGGGAAGAGCTGAACCTACAGCAGTGGTGGCAACAACAGAAAACAACAGAGAAAAAACAGCTCAGAAGAGGAGGAGGCACAGAGTGAGAAATCAGCTCAACCCATCATGGAGTCATTGAGATGTCTACAGGGATCCTTCAGGTTTTGAACCAGGGGAGTGATTTAGAGAGGTGGTTGAAGGAAACAATCTAAACAGACTTTAAGTAGCCAACAGTGGTGCTTCAATCTGTGCTCCTTTGATCCCAGCCCATCTCCCCACCAGAGCAGTGTTGATCTGCTTGAGGGTAGGAAGGCTTCACAGAGGGATCCCAGACTGGCTTTGCCAACACTCCCTGCTGCAGTGTGTGACTTGTGCAGTGCCCAGAGCAGCACCCGTGGGTGGTGAACACGCTGCTGTTCATCTCCAGGTCCAAGATGGTCCTCTCACATCCCCACCCCACTGTTCATTAAGCTTAATACATTCCAGTTGGTGCCATCCTGAGAAAGCAGACTTGTCCAGGGGAAAAAAAAAATGTGCTGTTGAGCCCAGAGCAATGATGCAGGAGCTGGTTGGGGATGGTGTTGCTTATCCACAACGTGTCATGCCCAAGTGGCCTTCATTGCCAAGCACAGGACATGTGTTAGCAATTGGCAGTGTGCAGCTCATCTAGAAATGGCTGCTTCACAACACAATTACTCAGAAAATAAAGGGGCCAGGAGGTTCCCCAGATCTTCCCCAGGCTTTTTAGCCTGGAGGAGAGGAGACTTCCTGCAGGGGAAGAAATTGTTCCTCAGTTCCAACCTCAGCCTTTCCTGGGGCAACTTGAGGCTGGTTCCTCTTATCCTGTCCCTTGTTTCTTGGGAGCAGAGCCTGACCCCCCCCTGTCACCACCCTCCTGCGAGGAGCTGGCAGAGCCAGAAGGTCTCCCCTGAGCCTCCTTCTCTCCAGGCTCAACCAGCCCAGGTCCCTCAGCTGCTCCTCCCCACACTCCTGCTCCAGACCCTTCCCTACCTGAAGACAGTGCTGGGGTTGGACTAAACCTTATAAAGCCCAAGAGATTTATAGCAAAAAGGTTTAGGAAGTGCAAATATTAATGCAAGTGTGCAGACCTGCAACATATTGTTGCCACAGACCTGTTTGCCTGAGAAAGTTGTTGGTCTATAATAATGGAGACAGAAATGGGTTTTTAAGAGACCTCAGTAGCTCTGGACTCTGAATGGTAAGGACAATACAATGCATATAAAGAGACAGGTGTCACCTATATGAAGCCCACTCAGAAATGGCACTTTCAGGTTTGTCTGGTATTTGGAGGGTCAAGATTAGCCAGTTGTTTAGGTGACATTTTAGTCCTGTAGTGATACTGTGAGCTGGAGTGTGGTTGGGATTTAAGGTGTAGGTGGATGCTGGAACTCCAGCCTTCTAGTTATCTGGCCTAGTCCATCAGTTAGCAAGAAGAGAAAGGGGTGTAGGTGGCAGATGCAAAGTTAGACCTGCCCTTTGTGACTCTCAGTGCCTTTCATGTCCCCCTGGGCTTCTCATTGCTGTGGGACACTTGTGTAACAGAAGCTTGCACGTTCTTTCCAATGCAACACTAACTGCTGGGATCCACCCCCAGTAAATACCAGCTAACTACTGCAATATGTACTGTGTGGGGTGCAGCTTAAACCAGAAGTTCATGCAAAATACCTCATCCTGCTTCCCAAGCAGCAACCACGGCCAGATTGCTCCACACTTCACATGGAGCAGCAGCCCAAAGAGCAGTCAGGTCAGTAGAAATCTTCCCACTGACTGCAAAAAGCTTTGGCTCAATACTAGATGGCCTTTAAAGGTCATTTCCAACCTAAATCATTCTGTGATGACCCCAGAGTGGAGGGGTAACATGTCAAGGCCTGAGCTCTTCCTCCACTGCTGCTGCCACAGGAGCTACGACTGCCTAGGGATCATCAGGAGAAGGATGGAGAAGTACAATCAGCCACGTGGAGGAGGAGGAGGAGGAGGAGGAGGCATGACCAAGTCACAGCCCACTAAGTGATTTCTCCTACACACTTCCCAGTGGGAGCCAGAGACAATACCATTACATTATTGCTGACAGAGCCCCTCTGTTGGGATATATGCTTTGCTGACAGGAGCTGAAATCTTGGAGGTATCTGCTCTGAGGAGCTCAGTCCCATACCTCCTGCTTGGTTTATGATTTGCAGCTCCACTGCCTTGCTCTCTCAGCCAGCTGGCTGCTGTGGAAAGGGGATTCCTGGAAGAGCAGCATGAGGCTGGTCCAGGCCTTGGGGGATCTTTACCACGTCCCCAGTCGTGCACTTGACACTCTGAGTGATTGAAGAGCAGCCACTTGCTGTCTTTTTTTCTCTGTGAACTGGTGGTGCTGGGGCTTGCTCCACAAACTGCATGAAGCTGAGCACTGCCAAGAGCTCCACGAGGCATCAATTAGCTGAGCTGTGCAGCCCAGAGGCTGGGGAAAGGAAAAGGTTGTCTCCTCCTCATCGTGGCACTGAGAATTCCATGTTTTCTTCATCCATCTTGAGTGCTTAGCCCTGTAAGGGTATAAGTGGGAACCAGTTGAGGGCTTTGTCTGTGTTCAGCTAGGGAAACAACCTGTGAGGAGGAGGATTTGTCAGCATCTGACCTCCTGAAAGATTCAAATGCCATGTGCATTTTGTTGGTTGTCTTTGTTCAGGCTCCAGTATCCAACATGTCCCTTTGCTTGCTTAATAGACATGCAAGAGAAAAAGAGCTAAATATAAACTAATAATTCTCTTTGTTTTCTTACTGCCCATGTTCTTTTCTCATGACTTCTGAATCTTCTCCAAATTTCTGTGAATTGTGCAGCAAAGATCAACTTCTGCTCCAGTTTGAAGCCAGTTCCAAGTTTCCCACAACTAGAACAGGAAGATGACACAATGCCTCAGCAAATACTTGTAAGGATGAAGATACTCAGCTCCTTAGAGATGCTTTGGTGATGCATCTGGAACAGTGTAGGCAGCAGGGCTAGGACAGTGATTGTCAGCACTGGTGAGGCCACACTGAATCCTGGGGTGAGTTCTGGGCCCCTCACTCCCAGCAGGACACTGACAGGCTGGGCATGAGGAACAATTTCTACCCCTTGAGAGCTGTCCCAGGCTGCCCAGGGCAGGGCTGGAGTCCCTGTGACCCCTGGAGGGGTTTCCAAGCCCTGGAGCTGTGGTGCTGAGGGCCATGGCGCAGTGGTGCCCTGGCAGGGCTGGGTTAAGGCTTGGACTGGATGATGTTAAATGTCTCCCAACCAAAACGATTCTATGATTCATACAGATGAGAAGGGAAAAAAAAAAACAACCAACCCTTGATTCTTTTTTATGTTACTTGAACAACAACAAAGTGCCTCATTTGTTTCTGATTTACAGTGATTAAACCACAGCCTTGTGGATGACTCTGTATTTCTCTCAGCAGAGGAAAAGCATGCAGGGTAATTTTGCCAGCTGATTATTACTCTCTTAATTCCACCAGTAAAATCACAGCCAAGAAACGTGCAGCTTGGGATGGGTTCATTGTTTAGCCTCTGGAGATGTCAGATACCTATTTTTTGCACTGCCTACTGTGTGGCCTTGGAATAAGTGGCTGGCTGCAGTACCTTGAATAACTCTTCCTTGAAATTAAAGCCTTGACAACAAGGGGTCATTCAAATCTTCTGTGGGGTGAAGGCAGGAGATCCCCTCATTACAAATCCCATTACTGGAGAGGATCCCATTGCTGGACTTGCTGCACTTGAGGAGTCTCTGGCTTTGTGTTTGCTCCACAGTTGCCTCCAAGATGTGAAAGTGGAAACACATTCAAGTGTTGTGAGGCCCCAGATGTCAAAGGATCAGGCTTCTGCATGCTGGAGTGCAATGCAGGAGGAAAAGGAGCTCTGGGAAAGCCCTTGCTTGTATCTCTCTTCACTCATGCAATAATCACTGTAGCTTCCCTTCTCTGCTGTTTCCTCATGATTCATTGATTCTCCTGCACCCAGGCTCAGAGATTTCACAGCTCCTGGCAGCCCCCCAGCCTCTGAGGGAGGAGGAAGGACCACATGTGTGTGATGAAAAGGGGGAAAGCTTTATGCAATCAGCTCTCTTTTCCTTTTTCTCCTGCAGGCTCTTGCTTATGGCTGCAGTTTTCCTGAAAGATCAAAAAGAAAACTCTTCCTGGCTTTGGAGCAGTAAAAAGTCATTTTTACTGCAGAAATGTGACACTGTTCATGGCTCCTTTCCTTTGTTTGCCTTGGTGTTCCTGTTCAGGTGAGCTAGGAAAGGCTCTAGGCTCTGCATTCCTACCAGGTGACCTTGGTTCTTCTCTACCCAGCACCCCTGCCCTTTAGCTGGTGCTCCAGACAACACAGCCAACCAGGAGGGACATCAGCTCAGTCCCACCCTACTGGGAATTTCAGATTTTTCTGTACACAGAAATATTTTCCTTGGCCAATGCTTTATAATAGTAAATATTAATGATAAAATAATTATAATAATAATAATATGCTTTCCAAATGTGTTTGTCTAACCCCCAAGTCTGAGCACAAGTGTGTATCACACACTTTTGAGTCTGCTGCTTTTTGAGGTGGTTTGTGTTACTTTTCATACTCAGGAAAAGCAAAGGAAAAAGGATTGTCAGCCATCAGTGATGAGCAGCAAGGGACCATCTGTTCACTGCTGAAAAGAAGATTCCCAAAGCAAGTGTGGCAATGAATGGCACCAAAAACCACCAAGCAAAGCCTCCCAGGGCTAGTGCTGAGAGTTTTTGGGTTGCTTCAACCCACACAGTGTGGCTGGGTTCAATCTGGGCTTTCCTTCTGTTCTTCTCTGCACTGAAGTCTGCAGAGATGCAGAAACTACAGGTTGGGTTTCCTCACTTTAACTCTTGGAAAGCAAAGGCTCTGGTCACTTTGCTCCCCAAGCAGCACAGAGGGCACTTCACCCTCTCCTAAAATAGATATCAAGATGATGAGCAAATCCCCTTTTATTTCTAGTTTCCCAGGGGGTCTGGCATGCTGCTGGTTGGAGAATTACTTTATTTATTACTCCAGTTAATCTCACTGAGACTGATCCTGCCTAAACCAGGCTTTAGGAGTAGGTTTAAGGCCTTTTACTGGAGGGTTTTAAGCACCCACTGGATGGGTGCTCTGAAAAAGCTCCCTGAGCATGGCTGGGAGTGGGAATGTCTCTCTTCAGAGGTC
Source organism: Ceyx melanurus (assembly GCA_024611195.1). Lineage (NCBI taxonomy): Eukaryota > Metazoa > Chordata > Aves > Coraciiformes > Alcedinidae > Ceyx > Ceyx melanurus. The sequence continues at coordinate 40,215 of JANHGL010013073.1, read as the reverse complement.
AGTGGGCTGCAGAACAAAACCCCTCAGGCTCTGAGGAAGGTTTATTGCAGCCTGGGGACTGCTGCCATTGCACATTTAGACCCTGCATCTGCAAGTCATTAAAAGGAAGGTGCCTGAGCTGGGAGACACAGCTTGCTGGCTCCTCTTGTGCTCTCCAGAAACCAGTTCCATGACCATTCCCAGCTGGTGCTCCATCCAGCACAGGGGTACCACCAGCTGTCCCATCAGCTCACAGCACTGAGATCTTCCATACTTGCCTGCCACAAGAAAACAACCACCACGGACGTGACCCCAGCAACAACAAAGAACATCTTGAAAGCTGGTTTGTGTTTCTTTTCTTCCTCTGCTGACATTTTACCTTTCAGGAAGCAGATGTAAACACAGCCCAAGATCATTCTGGCTTTGGAATCACCAGCCTTTGTTCTCTCCAACGAAGCTAAAGTGCTCCAACTTCATTTGGAACCTCTTAAAATGCTTTTCTCAGCCTTCTAGCCATCCTGGTGGAGCAGCTAAACCCTGCCTGGGTGCTGTGGATGCTTCTCTGGATGCAGCATAGAGTTCCAACAGAAACAGATATTGCTGAATGTCAGGGACCTATTAATTCAAGTGAAATTCGTGGGGCTTTCTCAGTATGAGTCTGTGGTTTGATTCAAGATGGAGAGTCAGATTTGTCCCAGAATTTAGATTTCACAGGGACAGACTCATGGACAGCCAAGATTAGCAGAAATAGCCCCATTCTGTTTTCCTTTCCTACATGTGGCTGGATGTACTTTAAATACATACCCAGTATGATCCCAGATGTGGAACTGGGAGGAAATGGGTTACTATAAAATGCAGAAGTGAGGAATCTGTTTTCAGCAATCTTAAAAGCTGTACTTGAATCCTCTTTGAATTTTTGGAATGTCAGATGCTATTTGATAATTACTTATGGGAAAATCATAAAATCTCTGGATACCTGTGGGTGTGAAGTGTCCTAAACACAAAGTAGTGCCACTGAACAGCTCTAAGTGCCACTGACACAGAGCTGGTGGAAGGGCAGAGTCAGACCCAAGGCATTTTTTAGCTCTTGAACCTGGTTAGCCCTTTAGCTGCCACAGTTGTGATGTGTGTGCAAAGCTCAGACATCACTGCTTTTATCTGTGGCATGAGAAGCAACTGCATCCCCAGGTAAAAGGAGCTCTATTTATACCCATTCAAAGGCTACACGGCATGGGAGAAACTCCTCATTTGAGCCAGCATGGGTGGCTGAATAATCTGAATATTTTTATGGAGCTTTTAAAGGAGATGAGCTGACAACATCTTACCTACTACCCTGGATGCTGTTTCATGCTGCCCTTGAGCAAGGTAATGGTTGGATGACTAAGCTCACAAAATTTAGACCCCTGCCTCCCTTCCCTTTGGATTAAATTATCTGATGCCAGTTTTCTAGGATGGATGGGAGGCAGAACTGACCAACTACCAAGCTCCCTGAAGAAAGAGTTTAGGAGCATTTCTGGAAGTCCTCCTCAAGTTGGCAGTGTGCTGCTTCTCAGGAGTAGGCAAGAAGTGATGCTGTGAGCAGCCAGCCAAGGGTTGGACAGCCTACAAAGAGAGTTTCCAAGGAAGAGGAGGTTAATATCAACAAATAAAGGTCAGATCCACATCATTTATCTGCTCTGGCCACCAGTAAACCAGCTGCACACAGATGCAGATGACATGCTGAGTCTACTTCAAAGGCTGTTTACAATTCCTTAACCTGGACCCAAGCAGGACAACGTGGTAGCCAAGACAGATCCAGAAATCTTCCTTGGACAACCTTTTCTTCCCCTGGCATTGCATCCTGATTTAACTCCTTCCAGCAAAGGAGGGCTGCTAATAATGAGCAAGTTTCCTTGCTGTTCTAATTGAGAGGTGGTGACCACATCTTGTGTGGTTAAAGTTCATTTTCCAGCTCAAAGGAAGGGAGACAATGGAGAAGATGGGACATGATATTTAGCTGGAATAATCTGTGGAGATTATTATTAATATAAATTGCTGGGCAATTTAGCCAGAGGGCCATAAAATACCAGAGGAAGGGTATTTTAGCAGCTGCTACAGGCAACATGTGGCAGCTTGTGTGAGAGGCAGGTGTCCTGCAGCCCTCACAGGCACCATCCAAGAGCTGTGCAGGAGGCAGAGGCACAGGAGAAGACACATGGAGCAATTATAGGCTGAAAAACTGGGGAGCACAGGACCAAGTGGCATGCCCACAGTGGGGCCATGTCCTCCTTAGGCTGCTCAGAAGCTGCAAGGTGGCCAAGGTGCTTCAGCTGCATGGTTTTCCAAAGGAAGGTTGAACCAGGTGATCCCTGAGGTCCCTTCCAAGCTGGCATTTTATGATTCTGTGAGCTCATTTTCCATGGCTTTGAATCAGAAGTGTTGTGCTTTATGAATTTTCAGACAAAAAAATCCTTTCCAACCCTCTTTCAGGTGTAGTCCCAGTGTATTTTCTGTACAGCACACAGCTGCAGATCTCTTATCTGACACAAATATGTGTTGGTTGGGGCCATCTGAAAATAACACCTAAACTCAAGTAAAATAAACCCATAAATGTGTAAGCTTTTAGAACAAAATAATTCTGTGCATGTATAAAACAATTCCTGGGATTGTGGTTTTTTTTTCTATAAATGCTGGGAGTTGTAATTTGCTTTTTACTCAGTAACTACAGCTGCGTGTCCAGCTGTCCCTCCTCAAGTGATTTGATTCAGGAAGGCTCTCAAAGGGATTCATAGCCCTCTCCTCCCTCCCCCCACCTTTTGTGCTTCATTATGCAGGTGCTGATGAGCTGAGGCTGGTGGCCAGGTGAGAAATTGCTGGCAGGTGATGAGTTGCTAAATAAGCTGCTTGTTAGTGAAAAGGCTTTGGGTAAAGTATAAAAGGAGGACATGAGGGGAGAGTGCTGCTGGTGGAAGCTGCTGAGAGCTCCTGGGGACTTTGACTCAGTAAAAGTAAGTCTTAAGTTGGCTGGATGGGTGTTATGTTTAATTTATGCTGCTTTTTGGAGGGGATGCTGGGTGTTTTCACTAAGCTTGAAGGTTTTTTTGTTTGTTTGTTTAAGAATATGTAAATAGATTGATGTTGGTCTCTCCTTTCAACTAACAAGTGGTAAAACAAGAGAAAAAGGCTTTAAGATGTGTTAGGGGAAGCTTAAGTTGGATATTATGGAAAATTTCTTTGTTGTCCAGGCCTGTCCCAGGCTGCCCAGGGCAGGACTGGAGTCCCTGTGAGCCCTGGAGGGGTTTCCAAGCCCTGGAGCTGTGGTGCTGAGGGCCATGGCGCAGTGGTGCCCTGGCAGGGCTGGGTTGGACTCAAGGTTATTAAAGATCTTTTTTAACTCAAAATATTCTATATTTGCTGGGCCTTTGTGTATCCCTGTAAGGCTGTACTTTTAGAAGCTTAAAATGAATAACAGCATTGTTTTCAGTGGGTAAAAAATGTCTTTTTTGGGGGGAAAGCAAGAGGGGGGGTGTTCCTTGATTAAACTGCCTTGCAGTGAGGCTTGAGCTGTGGAGTGTGAGGACTTGCAGTTGTACAGCAGTGCCACCTTCCACCCAAGGAAGGCTCTTCTTGTTGCAGGAGCTGTTAGCACTGAGATGGATTTTTGGGTTTCAGTAAAACCCCTGTGGCCCAATATTGCAGTTTCTGGCAGGGCTTTGTAGCCTGGGACTTTTCAAGGCACTAAGTGCTTTGCAACATGGGCCTGGTTCGTTGGAGCTCCTCCTCTGCCCCTGGTTGGCCAGAGCTCCCATTTAATGTCCATCAAAACTCAGTTCTTGACAGCTGGCCACTGTGAGAAACACTTTTAATGAGCTGAACTTTGCTGAGAGGAGGTAGGTCCAGCCAGTTTAACTGCATGGACTTAAAAGTAGCACTTTTCCTGTGCACTCACTAGGGATTTTTCCTCCTAAATCCATTTCTGACAGAATGAGGAGGACTTGAAAAGACTTCTAGTGAGGGCTGGCAGTGGGTATGAAATTACCCACGTGTTGGATTGAGGTTGGTCTTTTGCCATCTCTTGGCAACACATCCCAAAGAGACAATGCTGGAGTCAGACAGGGTTTTATGGATCCCCTGTGGCTGTCCCCACACCTCTGAAAAGCAAATACATGATTTTATTGATGACACACTGACTTTAGGAGCTGTTCCAGGCCTTGTCCCCAGAGCATCCCAGGGAGATAAGAGTGAAATATGTGCTCCAGGAACCAGCAGAGCAAACACCTCAAGTATGTGAAGCCCAGGCAGCCAATCTGCAAGGGTGCTGTACACAGAACAAACCAGGAGCTGTAACAAATACTTCGGGCCTTAAGTTGTACCAGGGGAGGTTTGGATCTGATATTGGAAATTTTCTTCTCAGAAAGGGGTGTCCAGGGCTGTCCCAGGCTGCCCAGGGCAGGACTGGAGTCCCTGTGACCCCTGGAGGGGTTTCCAAGCCCTGGAGCTGTGGTGCTGAGGGCCATGGGGCAATGCTGGACTTGTCAGTGCTGGGTTAATGGTTGGACTGGATGATCTTGGAGGTGATTTCAAACCTAACCAAGCCTCTGAACACATCCCAGGCTGGCAGCAGAGCACTGGCTGCCCATTTCTGCAGAGCTTCCCCACTGCATTGACTGTAGCCTGGAGGAGTTTGCACCATCTGGGATGGGCAATCAAAAAATAGCTGCATGAAGGGTTTTCTGTTTTTGTTTTTGTTTTTGTTGGTTTTTTTTTCAGGCTATAAAAGCATTGTTGCTTAACAGCAAATATGCTTTGTTCAAGTTTCTTTGTCAACAGCTCACCAGGGGAAGCAATTCTTATTCCCAAGCAAGTGGTTTTGAGGGCCTATCACAGCAAAATTGTGGTAATTTTCACACTGAATATGTGGTGATGCTGGAATTTCATGCTCCAATGTTACTTCAGTGCTGCAGGCAGCTGGATTCCACATCCTCTGAGGCTGGAGGAGCATTGCAAGTAGTTTAGTAATCTATTAATGGAAGTTAGAAAATCATTCTGGTTATCTGTGCCCAGCAAACCCCATTGGTAGGGTGAGGGGGAAGTGGGATGGAGGACTTGCAACAGCAGACTCTTCAGACAAATCTCTTGTATCACTGTGATACAGGGTCACTACTTTTAATTTACCAGTGGTGTAAAACACCATTTAAATCCCCCTGAAGAGATTTTAAGTGAGCTGCAGTTTGGAGGGAGACTTTTATTTTTATTTCCATTAGAATAATGGAGACCTGGAAGGAGAGAAGCCAATAAAACAGAGAAGCTTTTTGGGTGATCCAAGATCTTCAGCTGAAAATTAGGAACATCAGAGTGAACAACTGGGGTGAAAATTATTGCTTTGAGGATGAAAGAACAGAAAAGAGCTTCTAATCCGCTCAAATTTGTCTTGCTCAGGATGGGAACTTTCATTTGGAATCTGGGTTACATTGTGAGGCTGCTCTCTATACCAAGGTACCTGTAGCTATATGGTCTGTGCTGTAAACTAAGAATAACAGGAGGGATAGGAATAAAGTCTCAAATCTGTGTGGAGTTTACACCTGGATGAAGCTTGAGGTGTGGGATTCCATCCAGGGTGTAGGTGACTCTGGTTTAACCCATGGATGGCTTTGAATCCATGTAATCTGGACCCATCTGTACTAAAGACACCCTGAATTCTTTTGTTTTCACCTGCTTCCTTAAGCAGGATGATTTTTTAGAGCATCATGACCTGAAAACTGAGGTAAGTAGTAGGGATGTAGCAGGCTAGATTACCTATAAATACATCTATAATCCTGAGTTTGGTTCCTTCCAAAGCATTTTCCTGTTGTGGCCCCATGTTTCAGGGAAGTCCAATGTTAGCAGGACACTGGTAGGGTTTTTTTTCAGGATATTATTAGCTTATCAAGGCTGGAATTTGCTAGATAAACTCTGTGTGTCTGGATCATGCCTCTGAGCCTTTTAAATGAGCTGGAACTCAGTGCTAACTCTCAATAGAATAGTAGTTGCTGGACTTGGAATTTAAATGCTAGAGGATTTTTGCTTTTTACTGGGTTTACTAGGAAGTTATTAAGGATTATTTGCCAGAACTACTTTTTTTCTTCCCTAACATGCTTCCTGACCTTTCCCAAACAAGTCTGGATGTAAAAAGCAGTGAGATTTAAGTACAAATGGGCATATTGAAGAGTTACATCTTCACTTCTTGACTGGGGAATGATTAATGTAGTGCCATCAATGTCACTCCAAACCAGGGAGCTCAGCTTTTGGGTTGATCTGGGCTGTCAACAACAAAAAAATCAGCATATTTAGGGTGAAAACAAGCCTTCTGAGCACAGCATCAGAAGCTGCTTGGGGTTGCCCCCTCTCCTGGAAAAGTGTGGGGATGGAGATGCCTCATCATGATATGATATCATAGCCAAAAAAATATGCTAGGCTCTGTATCATTTCCCACCCCCATTTCCTCCTTCCCTTCACCTTTTCCCAAAGCAGGTTTGTTTTTCAGGGCTAACCCCATGAGAACCATAGGTGCTGTGTTTAGATCTAACATGAGGGCCTGGGGATCTGCTGCATGTGTTTTGGAGGGGATCTGGGAGCCCATCTGCTCCTCTCTCCCACCAACTCCCATTGCTCACTTGTTCCCAGCAGAGACTTTTGTCTGATGCAAAATGCTCCATTAAAATGTTTAATCCACTGCAGCTAGACTGTGATGCTGCCATTCACACTGGGGACTACCCTTCCAGGGAAATTCCCTCTGAAATCTGTTCCTTCTTCTGCAGAAAATCCTGCTGCCATCTGGACTCCTCACAGCATCATTTACTGATGGGTTTGAGTGAGGTGGGCTCAATCTGGTGTTGGGAACATCTTTATCCTGCAATATGAGATGGAAAAGGCAGCAGATGTTTGGAGAGATGCACAATTCTAACTTACTTTAGTGTAACACTAAACACCCTCCTCCATTTCCAAACAGAGGAAAACCTTTGTGTTGGGAATCCCATTCTGGCCAGAAAATGCCATGGCAGGTGCTTACACTTGCTATGTTATGAACATATGTAGGAAACTTTGCTATCTACAAATTTATTTTCATGAATCCACGTGGATATTGAAGTTCAGGGTTGACCCCAGTGTTGCTGTGGTTCTGGAGTTTCCATTTAATGTGGTTTGGAAACATCCTAGTAAATCCTTGCAGAAATCTTTTTGTTTCTAACCACAGCTCGTGGATACTCTCCAGACTGGAGTTGTTCTGAGCTCCCACCTCCTGCTTTCTATTAAAAATTAGTTGATCCCCTTTGGTTTACCTTGCATTTTGAGCCATGGTGTTGGGGCATGCTCATTCTAGATACATACAATTGAGTCTTTTCACCAAACCATGGCACATTCCAGCCTGGATTAACAGCAGCCACTTCAGGCACAACCCACACGTGGCAGCTGTGGGTAGAGAGCAAGACGTTAAAGATCTCCTGTGGAGAGAATCACAGCACTGGCTGCAGCCTCATTAAGTCTCTTGTAGTCCTGTTCTGATTTAGTCCATTGAAATTCCCCTGAAGAGGGAGTATCTGCTTTCAAGGAGAGGAGAAACACTGACTACTGGCTGAGTAACAGCTGAAAACCATCATTTTTAATCTTCTAATTTCTTCTGACACTGGATGCTTGCACTGGAAGAACAATTTTTCACTACAAACTCTATTTCCTTTTGTAGAGCAAATGAAATTATTAAAGCAGGAGCTATTCCCAGCTTATACTCACTTGTAATAAGAATTGACCTCAGGTTAATCTTGCCATCAATTATATTTGAAATTGAAGTTGCAAACAAGCAGCCTGGCCCCAAAAGATATTTTCTGAGGCAGATATGCTGTCAGGTTTGAGGGAGATGTGGAGAGATCCTTGTGCTGGTTCTTGAATGCTGCTGCACTAAACTGGAACCGAACGCTCTGTCCCAGATGTGAGAAGTCCAATGTTTTGCTAGTCATTAAGGAGAAAAGTATTGTGGTTAATCCCAGGCTTTTCCAAAGCCTCCTTTGGCAGCTATGCTATGGAAGGGAGCAGCTGAAATAATAATAAAGCTTTATACTTCCAGGCAACTTTCATCTGGGAATATCAAAATAGTTTATAAGCCTAGTTAAGTGTGTCCTGGTATTATTTTTTTTTCCTAGGATACAGCTTTCCTGTGGCAATTGGTAAGCAAGTAATTTTATCCTGGGCTAGAGGAAGAGTGGGGTGGGCCAGGGAAGGGCAAACAGCTAGTGCAATCAGATCCTGGGGGGTAGCCAAGATTCATTGGTGCAGAGGTGGGTTTTGCATCACCCTGCTCATGATGGGTTTGGGTTATTTTCTGGCTTCTGACCTTAGGGTGTTTCTTGCTGATGAGTCTTCCCCCATCATAGCATCATTCAGGTTGGAAAAGCCCCTTGGGATCATCCAGTCCAACCATCAGCCCTACTCTACACAGTTCACCCCTAACCCATGTCACTCAAACTACATCTAAGTGAACAGGGAGGGGCTTTAATTGTAGGAATATCGGAGATTTATTGACTCTGGGATGCTCATGTTGTTTGAGATCTCTCCTCTCTTTGAGCTATTTTCTAGCAGAGACCTGGAGGCAGGATTTAGAATCACAGGATGGTTTGGGTAACTACAATTACACCCAAACATATGTAGAGAAACTTTATAAACCAGATCTGAGAAGATATTTCAGGCAAAAAAACATTGAATAAACCTCCCCATAACCAACTGCACTTCAGCTCCACAACTGTTCAAAGCAGTCAACAGCATCTGCATCTTGGATGCCTGGTTGGAAGAGTCTGTGAAATTTAATGATCGAAAACAGGACAGATGCCTCATTTTGTCTCCCTCAAATATGTTCAAAGTCAGAATAAATCTTAGTATTTGGGTGACTTCATGTTTTGGGTTTTTTTGGTCTTGGCTATTAATGTTTTTTGGTCTTGGCTTCCTAAGTCTTTGTGGAAAAACTTAATAACCTGTGACATAGTTTATGAATTGAAGGCTATTTTATTTAGTTGCCTGTCTGGAGATGTTTGGTTAAGGTAGAAAAAGGAGCATTCTCACTCAAAATAAATAATGCAGAGACTTCCAGGAACTGAGACAGGCTTTGGTCTGATGTTTGCATGGAGAATATTGTTAGAATTTGACTTTTCTTCAGTAGCTGAACTAATTAAATGTCACCTTTTTGGGCTATTGACTAAATCTGATTATTTCAGGGAGTGCTCAGCCAATTTCCATATCATTTTGCTGTTGCTGGCCACACTTTGGGAAGCTTTTTGAGTGCAGATGCTCTCTTCAGTGTGTGGAATTGTACCTTTAATGGTCTTGGGAAGCAGCAAATGCAGCCCAGCTCTTTTACAAGGAGCAATGTCACTTGAAATCTGAAAGCTTTCATATGTCTTTGATTCTGTTACCATTACTCTTTTCCCTTGAAATCAACTGTAATTTATGGGAAAACACTGGGCTGTTGCAGAATGACACGAAACTTGGATTTTGCAATCCTTCTGAGCACTATTAAAACCATTTCCCACCATTGTTATTTCCTTTAGGAGGACAAAATATCCTTATTATCATCGTGTCCCATATACATACCAATTGTCTGTAATAACTTGGCTGATTTGCAGCCCATGCCTTTTATGGGAATATTATTTTTCCTATTTTTTTTTTCCTCTTGAAGCTGTAATCTCACCTTTCTCAGGCATGAGGGCTCAATAAAAACAGCCATTGGTCAGAAATATGGTTTAGATGTCTGTACCTGTTCCTCTAGGGCTGCTTTGGGGTTGATGATCATTGAGTGTGTGGTAAGACTAATTCCTTGCACTGTTTCCTTTGACTCCACTCAACTTTTAAAGCCTTTTATGGGACTTCAAAAGTGGCTAACATTTGGTTTCTGTTTGGGATGAAGTTCTGAGCCAAATGATTTTTTTTTTCCCTTCCCTCTCTACCTCATCCCCCAACCTGCTTAATATCTGAATAATTTAACCATGTGTTCAATGTAAAATAAAGATCACCCAGGGCTTTACTTTCAGAAGATGAATGATCCTCCAAAAATAATGTAGGTTAAGAGATTTGCTGCTCTTGGGTTTTTTTCTGAGAGCACTGGATGATCCATGAGCCTGTTCCCTGCAAGGTTCTGTGTGATGATAATGTTATTTTTAGGGCATCATTATTGCTATTGGCTGGAATTACCCAGAGCCTTTAATCAAAAGAAGTGATAAAGACATCTTTATGATAAGCCCAGATGTGATAAGCATGAGAAATAGGGGAAAAGATTAAAGACCTAATATCTTGGCCTAGGAGAAAAGGCTCTTTGTCTTGTTAAAGTTGAGCAGATGTGCTCCTTGAGGCAGGGCAGCCCTGGCTTTCTCATCCAGGCTCTGCAAAATCCAAACCTGCATTTTGATTTCTTGTCTCCCAGCTCCCATAAGACTCCTTAACCACTGAGCTGTGTGAGGTGCTTCACTTGTGCCTTGGTTTTTGGTGAATAACCAAAATGAGCTGGCAATTAAATAGGTGCTTCAGTTCCTCACCAAATCAGGGCATGGAGTAAAATTCAGATGCAATCAGGTGTGATTGTACTAAAGGGAAAGGCTCAGCTTGTGCATCAAGAAGCTTCTGGATGTATCCTCAAATAAACCCTTCAGTTATGAACCAGACACTTCTTCCATCACTCTGCATCAAATTAACACTCAGGGAATTCTTATCCACTTCTGCCTTTTTTTTTTTTTCCCAGCAAAGCCACAACTGTAGGAGAATATATATAATTTAAGTGAGTTTTTGTCCCCTGTTTTCTTTATGCAACCGTTGTCTGCTTATGAGTTATCTTCAGGGGTAGTAAATTTGTCTTTCAAATGCCCTTTTCCATAGATTGCTCTTCCTTGTCTATCTGGAAATATTCCTGGCTTTTGCTGGGAGAGTGTAATGGAAGAAGAGCTGTTTGGGTTTTACAAGTTCTTTAAAAATAATTTGATGACTGTTAAGTGGAAGCACTTTAAATGCTTTACTAACCCAGATGGGACTTATCAGTGTTGACAGAAAGCCTCGGGGGGGTGAAGAAAATACTAAGTAGTTTTCCAAAGTGAAGGATTGTATTTGCACTCGAGTATCCAGCAGTTCAGAAACGAGGAGTTTATCTTCAGATTAATAGGAAAAGCCACATGGCAACATGCTGGGATCTGCTGAGATCCTATCCCCTTCTGCAGGGTTATGTCCCAGGATCATGGAGAGGAGAGGCAGGGAGGTGGTTTCATCACCAGGATGGGTTTCACATACATCCTTCAGCAGCATCTATTTCCCATCTATCATTCCCAGATGATGGTGGAGGAGCTGGGATACTGGGATGGTGCTGATTCCAGTTCTGGTCCACTTCAGATCCCTCCCCAGCAGCCTTTCCCTACCCTGGTGCTCAAAAAGCATCCCTGGATGCCTGCAAGGGGAAAACAAAGTCTGGATAGCCTGGCCTGGCTTCTTCAGCCCCTTGTATGTCAGGAACTGGGGCAAAGAAGGACAAATGATGTCTTTGGTGGTCATTAAAGCAGAGCAGAAACCCCCTGGGGGCAGCTGCCTAATGACCCTTTTCCTGGTGAGTGTCAGGCTGAATTTGTCCCCCTGCCTCTTTGTTTAAACATTGGTTTCCATTTATTCCTTGAGGGATCCAGCTTGGAATTGTAGATGATGATTTTTAGGGCCATTATTTGCCCTTCTTAATGGCAACCTGAAGTGTGCACACAAACATGTCAGAGACAGTTGAAGGTAAAATGCTTTCTAGTCCTCTGGCAAGCCCTCAATTGGTGGTGTTATCACTCTATTAACATAAACTGTCAGTGATCCTGGCAATTAGAGAATTCAGGGGCTTTTCCAGGTCCTGGTGGGCTTCCTTGGGACTAGGGATAGCAGTAGGCAATAAAATATATGAGGTATTTGTTTCCCCTCCTGTAATATCTGCATCTCATGAATTAATTGTGAATTCTCCTTCTCTGGAGACTTTCCAAACCCACCTGGATGCAATCCTGAGCACTCAGGGGTTGGAGCAGGTGATCTCCAGAGGTCCTTTCCAACCCCTGCCATGCTGGGATTCAGAATTTTGTTGGCTTCAGAATATTCTGAATACCTAATAGTGGATTAAGGCCATTAAAAATTATAATTGTGATTAATAATCTAAGCAGTGTCCCCTTGGTAATCCTTGGCTTTTCTCAGTCTCGTTCACTGCTGGAACATTTCTTCTGATGTGCCACTATCTCCTCCTCTGCTTATTTAAACCACAGCTACCAGTTCTGCCCTCCTGCCCATGGAAATTAATTTTCCTCCTTGAGCCTGTGTGAGGGAGATAGATCCCATTCTGCAGGCAGAAAGGTTTTCTTCAGCCTCCTTCTATTTACTTCTTTGCTTCTTCAGAACTTGACATTTCTGCTTGCAAGTATGTTTAGCTGCACAGGAAGAGCATCCATTGCAATTTATTCTTCCTGACCTTTTGGGAATCTAAAATAAACTGCTTTTTTGGACAGAAACCAGAGGCTCTCTTCAAACAAACCTGACCTTACAGTTGTTTCTTGTGGAGAGAGAGAGAGAAGCAGCTTCTCTTGGAGTCAGTGGAAAGGGTAAAATTTTCCTATGGTGATCTTGATTCTTTTAAAGAATTTAGATTTATTAAAAAAAAAAATAATAAATTTTCCAACACTTTTTTTCCTTTTACTGACTGGGCTGCTTTGCCTGTCATGCCCCTCTCAGTCAACTTTTGGTTGCTTTAACTGAGTATCTGACTTCCCCCCCCAACCCCTGGATGGATGTTCACTCTCCTGGAGCCCTGGCACAACTGCTGCTCTTCCCTCTAATCCAGAGCCAGAAGGGGTGAGGAATTGGGCAGAGATTGGCCCAAACTGACCAAATCAGTGGCTGCAAATCCCTCAGACAGCCCTTCCATGAATTTTGGGGGATATTCTCCCAGCTGGAGGAGCTCAGGAAAGGTTCCTTCTGACACTTCTTTTTAACAATTGAGCTGAGAGTGGGGTGGGGGGACAGCTGGGGGCAAGGGGAGAACCATCCCTCCCTTTTGGTTAACCTTGCTTGGGAAATGTGAATCACTGAACTAAATAAAGTTAGTAAAAGATGTTTTGAAAAAGCCTCTTCTACGCCCTATAATTCAGCCAAGAATGGAGGAGGAGGGAGAAGAAAACATCAAAAGTCCCTGCTTCTTTTTATATTGCTTCCTGGCACATTGCTGCTGCTTCTTTCTCTACACACACACACACACCCCCACAAACCTTCTTTTGGGTTTGATTTTCATCTGTCATTTTGTTTTTCTCTCTTAAAAAAAATAAATAAATAGAAATCCTTTTCATTTTACGAAGTTGGTACCACAACCTTGACAACAACAACAACAGAAATGCCAAGGGAGAAGGGAGTCCTGGTGGGATTGGAGGACAACAAAGACAAGCTTGGTTGTTTTGGGCTGGTGTTTTTTTCTAAGTTTTTATTAGGACCTGATGATGTAGACATGAAAAATGAATTTCAGAAGCTGAGCTGCTCTTCAGATGGTGCCGTTGAAATCTGGAGGCTGTTAAGATTCCTGCAGCATGCCAAAGGTCTGCCACCCCCTGTGCTGGTGCTCAGCCTGCTCCAAGGGGCAAGAACAGCTGAGGAGGAACAGAAGCCAGGGCACCAAATCCTGCTGGAAGGTTGCTTTCCCAGATGGATCTTGGGATTTTTTTCTTGGCATCCCTTGGCAGGGGCAGTTTTGCCCTCTGAGTGGTGCTTTGCAGGGCTCCTGCTGTTCCCCCTCCTCTGCAAGCATGTGGGTGTGTGTGGTGGCAGTGGGAAAGTGTCCCAAAATATGGAAAAAGAGGTTTTGGTGCTGTCTAAGCCATGGCTGTTATACTCAGGTGATGCTATGGAGGAAGAGTGTATGGAGAAATTCATACTGGTGTGAGTGGATCACTGGAAGATGGTGGTGGTCTGTGGTGGGAGGCACTGGGCTTGTCTTCCCCAGCCCTTTGGGCAGCAAGGTGTGAAAACCATCCCTCGTGTCTACCTGGAGTTTGGATTTGCCTGTTTGAGAAGATTAGGAGGGAGAAGGTGTGAGATTCACTTGGGCAACATGCCCCTGGGAAATGCCTGAATCTGCTCTCTGCTCCTCACAGCAAAAAAACCTGAATTGTCTGATTTTCCCATCCTTTCTAAAATGTTATATGGACTTTGTGGGGAGGTGGCAGCTCTCTTGCTGCTGGAGAAGTCCCAGGAGAGCAAAGCAGGGCCATGGAACTGGTTTGTCATCTGCTTTTCCATCTCTGCCTTGCCCCCTCCTCATAAAACCAAACACACCCAGCCTGAATTCCAGGTGTTTTTGGTGGTGAAATGCCCAGCACTGAGGAGGCCTGGGGCTGGCTGCAGGCTGGGAAGGGGTTTTTCTACCCAGGCCACCCAAGCTCAGCAGCCAACATGTAGCCTGGGGGCTGGAGCAGCACCCCTGTGGCGCAGGAGCTCCCCATGGAGCAGTCCTGACCTTTGGATCTGTAGCTCCACTGTCCCCAGCCCCTTTCCCAGCTGGTTTCTGCTATTCCTGTAAATCCCTGCTGGTTGTTGAATGGTTTCAATGGAGCTGAGGTCACTTTGACTCACCAAACACTGCTGCTAAACTGGAACCAGACCAGTTTGAGGGCAGTGTGTGTGCTGGGAGAGGTGGGGGGAGCAATGACTGTCCCACAGCTCTCCATCAGATGTTGATGCTGAGCTCAAGGTTGTCTTTGTGTGAGGGTCAGTCTGGAGTGTGTTTATGAACATGCCACCAAGTGCACTGATTTTTTTTTTTCCTTCATGTGTGGAATTTCTGCCAAAATCCTTAATTATTTTGGGTTTTTTTTTGTATGTAGATACCTAAAGCACCCTGGTGTGCCCAGCCTTTGACTTACCTTGTCCCTGGGAGCCTGCTTGGTGAGCAGAGCAATTTCTAGACATCTTTAAGGTCAGTGAAAGCCCAAACCAGATGATTTCTGACAACTGCTTGGCTTGCAGATCTGTCAGTAGCACTGTGGCTCTGCTGCCAGTTAAGTGCTACTGAAACAATCCCCCCAGCCTGCCCATGCTTCACTCTGCCTCCATCATGCCATCTGAGAGCAGCTTTTATACCAGGTAAAAGGACAGAAGAGTTGGTTTTCTATGAAAAAAAAAAAAAAGTTCTCATATACCCTCACCCACTTCTTTTTATTATTCCCCTCCTTCCTTTCCTCCTGAGAAAGAAACAGGGGAAAGTTTCTGGGAGAATGGTGTTTGCTGAGCTGGTGCAAAGCCCAGTGACAAATGACAGCTGGGGAAGCATGACAGGGCATGTAAACTGGAGCTCATGGAAAGCAGTGTGCCAGCTGAGTGTTTATTCAGGCCTGTCACTGTCAACAGAGACTCCTTTACAAGACAGGTATTGTTTGGAGTAACAAGTGCACCATGAAGGGGAATGTGCCTTTGAATTCTGTGAATTCACCTCTTGAAAGTAAACTTATAAAAAAAAAAATCAATAAATCCTTAGGCCAGCCTTAGGTGGAGTGATGTAGCACTTAAATACCTGCTTTTTCTGTCTATATTTTGGGCTTCATCAGCCTATTTTCAGAGATTAATCTTCCTCTTAATTGCACTCACTCATCAGTCTGCAGTATGCTGTTGGAGATAAAGTTTTCATCTCTGTTTTCCTTGGCAGTCCTGGCTGGTCACGCAGGAAAAGGGTCCCAGTCATTTCTGCACGTGTGGCAGCTCTGGGAGGACCTCACTTACCAGGCTCTGCTTTCCAGTTCCCCAGAAACAGCACCAAATTAGTGAAAGTAGGTGGAAATGGGATTAAATTGATGTTTGAGTAACTAAATTGGGGACAAAACATGCAAAGCAATTTAAGCCACATCAAAAATGAGCAGTGGATGGTGGAAAATGAGCTCTCAAATATTTCCATTTTTCTTTTTCCATTCAAGAGGTGAGTGAGTTGCTGGCATTGGGTTCAAGAAGCACATGGGTAACAGTTGGACTTGATGACCTTAGAATCATTTGGGTTGCAAGAGACATTTCTGGTATCAGACATTTTCAGGCAGTTACAACCTCTCTTAGGTGCTACCAACACCACAATCCAAACTCTACCTGCTGAGTCTGTGCTTAAATACTATGCAAAGTGCTTGACCAAGGTTTCTGGCCAGTGTGGGCAGTAATTAATTGGTTTATTCATGTTTACTTTGGGTGGAAACTAACTCCTTGTTAGAAAGAATCACAGACAAAACCAGTTTTGATAGGGTCTTGACTTAAGGTGCAGTCTTTCCAGCCTGTATGCTTAAAATTCTCTTTACTGAGGTAGTTTAAGTTTCTTTTTGCTTTTGTCAGGAGATATCTTGGAATTTTTACGTTGGACTGTGTCACAGATCTCCTGCTGCTCAGGTTGAATTCAGTGACCTTGAGAGTCTTTTCCAACCACAGTGATTCCATGGTACTGCAAGGCAGCTTCAATGACAAAGTGCATTGTACTGAGAGTTTTATTAAGAATTTATATTTGGAATGCCCAGGCTAAAATCAGCTTTGCTTTTCTAAAGGTGTTTGTGCTGAAAGGTTAATTTTACATTAGGTCATACCCAGGAACCAAATGACATCACCAGTGTGCAGCAAGTCATCTCTGGAAGGGTTAAGGCAAAGAAATCAATGAGTCATTAGGAAGTCATTCCTGTATTTAAGGCACACTGAAACAGGAGTCTAGATGGCAGAGGAACAAAGCCTCATTTTTCCCCCTTCATGTGCTGAACCCCTCTGTGCCTTAGAGAAAGGACAAGTATCTACTAGTGGATTAACATGGTGAAAAAATCAGGATTAAAAAGCTCCAATTCTCAGGGTGGCTGCATAATCCAAGTCCACTGCTGGCCACCACCTTTGTGTTTGATGCCAAGGAGGTGGGATGCCAATCATCAGAGGGGGAGGAGATTCAGTGACAAGCATCTGAGCTTCAGAGGCAGCAGGGAGGGCTGGTAGTGTCCTCCCTTGCCCTGCCTGAGAGTGCTGACCTCCCTTCTCATCCTGCCCCTCCAGGGGACTTCACTTCCAGCCTTGCTCAACCCAGTCAGGCCTGTTTAACAATTCCTTTTTGGAGCGGAGTCTCTTTGAAGGGGCCCTATTTTCTCTTCAGCGACATGAAAGAGATACTGATGTTGATTATCAAAGGCATGTGCTCCAAACCACCAAGCATCTAATGCCCAAGGGAGGTAATATTATCTCTGCCTTCAACGTTTACATCCCCTCGCCAAGAAAGATCTGGTGGTTAACTGGCACTCTTTTTTATGTCCTTTTTTTTTTTCCCCCCCTTCCTACTAATTTTACATGAGCTATTAATCAGAGGGGGGAAAATTAACCAATTCTTCAGCTTGTAGGTCATGCAAGGGCAGCACTCTCATCTAGATGAAAAGGAGTGCAGGCTGGTGCCAAGTCAGCTGTGCTGTACCTTGCAACAAGACAGGTTTCTGTACCATCTTTTCATCTCATTGCAGTGAGGAAGTTTCCCTTGTGTTGTCTCAAAGTCTGCCCAGTGACCACAAACCTCAGCCCAACTGCAGGGCTGGTGACCTCCTCCTGCCTCTGGGAGGGGTCTGCTCCACCTACCAGGGTGAAGATCAATCATCATGTGAAAGGAAAAGCAGCTCTCCTGAAGAAGCAGCTCGTGGTGCCCTGGCACTGCTGGGTTAACAGTTGGACTCCATGATCTTAAAGGTTCCTTCCAACCAAAAGAATTCAATGATTGTAACTCATCTCCTGAAGCCAGGGTGGTCATGAATGTGCAGCAGCTGCTCCTCTCTGCTGCAGTGACTCAAATGTGCCATCAGATGAGCTTTACTGAACAACTGCAAATATTCTGGGCATGACTGGTATAGATTGTGCTTCCTACTGTAGACTCTGCAGTCTGGACTCAGTGGTTCAAGAGATCTCAGCCAGCTTTGTGTCAAAGTACACAAAAAGAGACAGGTTTTCTTGAGGTAGGAACTGAATCCTCATCTCCTCCTCTGGTGCTTTTCTGCAGAACATTTTTACCCCTCAATGAATGCTCTGATTTTCAGGATGACACAAGTAAGCAAGCCCAAAATGCTGGAGGAAACTCTTTAGCTGGAGTCAACTGGATCAACATTTCATTTTCTGCCCTTTCCAGGATCTCAGAAAAAATATTACATTTGCAGTCTAGAGCAGTGTCATTTTAACAGAGGGCTTGAAAACAGGGTGAGTGTGAACATCTCTGCTACTGAGGCTCTTTGAAAGAAATTATTTTGATATTATTTTTGATATTATTATTTTTTTTGCAAGTTCAACACTTAGCACAAGACATTTCAGCCTTTGCTTTGTCCTTTATCTGGACTGCAAAATGTAAACAAAAAACCTCCTTTGGCACTCTTGCTTGGTTTTCATCTCCACGTTGCTACCAGCTAATGAGTAATCCCTTCACAACTGAAACTGCTAATGGGTTTCTAGGAGGAAACACTGAAATAACATGTAGGAGCAAACCTTCTTGATGTGACTTCACCAAGTGCTTGGGTTTTGTCTTCCAGAAGAGGATTCGGCAGCTTTTGCCTGTCTGAATTATTCCCGGAGAGCACTGAGATGTGTCCAGACACTTCAGTTCTGATGGAGACTGATTTTACTCAATAGCGTCTGCATATATTAATATATTTTAGGATGGCTGTGCTTATTCTGCCAACATTTAGCCCTGAAACAAAGGACAATGGCAGTGGTGTGTACAAGCATGTGTGTAAAAACCCCATACAGATGAGATCTACCCTGGGCAGACAGAAAACAACTCGGGAGCCTTCCCACAGGAAAAAAGAAATAAGTACAGCTCCAGTTTTATCTTGATTTGGAAACCAAGTGTCCTGGCTCATCACCAGCATCAGACTTCTGTTCTTTTATGTTTCATCCTCTGGAAAGTCCAGCCCTGGACTGAGGCCACTGGGTAATAACTGGAGGCTGCCACTGATCCAGAAAACAGGAGGAATTGACATCATGGCAGGGCTGGATGTAACCAGACTCAATCAACCTCTGCTCCTCTGTCAGGACTTGGAGGGAGGCATGGAAAGAGGCAGCATATAGTCCAGTCTCATGCTCAAACCAGGGCAGGCCTCTGATGGCAGAGCCACAAAGGTTGAAACCACATCTCAAATGCTTGTTATTAACTGGGTGATGTGTTTTCCCAGCAGGAAACATTTCCCACTAGGAGAGTTTGGTCTTTGTTGTAGGATGTTCTTACAGTTCAAACAGTGCTCCTTCCAAGCAAAGGCAAGGGACTTGGCCTTGTTTTAGTGTGGTGTGTTACAAATAATACCTAGATCTTTTCTGGTCCAGATTATTCCACTTGTGTCCTAAACCCTGATTATTATACTTTAAAAAAAAATATTTAAAAATACTTCAAAAAATACTTGATTTAAAATTTCTTTTTAAAAGTGCAGAGATTTAACTGCTTTAGGAATTTCTCTTGCTTTGGGTTTTTTAGAAAGCAAAGCTGTAAACTCTTAACATTGGCAGTGGCAGAGCACCACTGCTCTCAAAAGATGTTTGTCCTTGTCACCTGATGAAAAATGATAAATTATAAATCGCATCATCCTGCTGTGAGGAGGCAGTGATACCTCCATGAGTGCCGCACAGACCAAACCTAGAGAAAAATTGTTAGTAAAGCAGCATTTCTACCTCCATTAGACTGATATGCTCCAAATGCCTCCACTTTCTCATCATTCCCTTTGCAGGCAACACAGATTTTTTTTTTTTCCACTGGTGCAGTTTCCACCAGTGAGTTGAGCCAGTTGGCTGAGTTCAGTCCCCTTGAGTGTCTACCCAGCAGCTGATGAACCTCTGCTGCCAACACCACCCAGAGCACTGGGTAGCTGTGAGCAATTACAGGGGACCTCTGGGCAGGGTATGATCTTCCCTAGAATGAACTCATGTTTTGTGGAAGCTCCATTTCAATTTTTATCTCCTCCATCCCCCTTCCATGTAATTCATGAGTTCAAAGGACATGCAAACTCTAGGCTGTATTCATCTTTTTCATTATAGTTCTGCCAGTGACCAGCACCCTGGAAAGTGTCTTGTGGAGTTCATGGGAGTGCTGCATTGATGTTTAAAGAAGCCCCAGTGTTTTATGCTGATGGTGTCAGTTTTCTGTGCTGGGAAATGTTGCTGTTGATCTGCTCAGTGTTATTAAACAATGCTCAATTCTTTTATGCTCCAAAAAGGACAGTAAATGGGTTTATTTTTTAGCATCTTGAGTTGTTGGGGCCTTGGAGAGCATCCAACCACTGTGCCCTCGTGTGCTAAGTTCACAATTGGTTAAGGACATCTCTGCTGCTTAAACTGGATGGTTTCTGTGACCTTAAAATGAGGTAGGCAGTCTCCTCCACTTTTCTTCCCTCCCGAAGCCAGAATTTTTCCTGAATTTGTTCACATGATAGTAATAATACATCTTAATAAACTTCAATTGCAGTGCTGCTTTCTTTCTGATGCCAAGCCTCCTTGCAGAACTCCGCCAACTTCTTTTATAGGATTTATTTCCCCAAATATATGTCAGAAGGTGGCTTAAAAGTTCTGTATCAAAAATAATGATTTTTTTTTCTGAGGCTGCTTTCCCTGCACTTAGATTGATGAAGATAGATATATAAGTTATTGAAAATTGGAACAGATATAGACAGTCCTTTTTCCATTACTCTGCTCATCTGAGCTCAGCAACCATCAGAGAAATGCTGGTGGTCTTGAACATGAACTGATATTTTAACTGGAGACACACTTGGCCCCATAACTTTTTTTTCCAGGGCAGATTAGTTGTATGCAAAGCAACAAATGCAACTGGTGGTCAAGGAGTAATGGAACCCTTCTTAGCTATTTTCTTCTTCCACAATCATCTTGCAGCTTTGCTGTGTGGTACAGGACAGCACTTGGATGGTTTCAAACTGATCCATTATTATCATTCCAACCAGAGAAAAGCTGAAGGCTTTGATCAGCACAGCAGAAAAATTGCAGGCAATAAAAGGCAGTTCTGAAGAGCCAATTTTAAAAGGGGAAAAAAAAAAGCTTCTAAAATGAAGAGCCACAAATCCAAATGTCATCCTCTAAGCCCTGAGCTCCTGTTCGTGGCCATAACTCCCAGTTATAGGCACACGTGTTGAAGGAATTACATAACATATTAATGCAGGAACCAGTAATAACCATGTTCTGCTTGTAAATCACCTTGCAGTCCTCTTCCCATCTCCAATCCCTACTGGGACGCAGAGGGGAAAGAAGAAAAGGCACAGAACCCCCTGCATATTGGCTTGATAGAACAGAGCTTGGGCTGCTGACCACCACTGGGGCACAAATATTAATGTGCCCTTAAGATTCCTTTGCTAATTTTGCCACTGATCCACTAGAATCTGCTTCAAGAGCAGGTGTGTAAGTAAGAGTGGAGGGGGAAAGCTCCTTTGGAATCATATCACGAGCATGGGAAGTGTTGGATTTGGGAGAAACTTCTTTGCTGAAAGGGATGTTTGGATGCCCAGGGTAGTGATGGAGTCCCCATGATCCCTGGAGGGGTTTCCAAGCTGTGGTGCTGAGGGACATGGGTTAGTGATGGGATTGGCATAATAATGCCTAGATTTGATGATCTGAAAGGTCTTCTCCAACCAAAATTCTACAAGTGCTTGAAAGAAAATGAAGATTTGGGTCAGTGTAATCTTGGGAAAATGAAGCATGGACCTTATTCTTCTCTATAATGTGGAAGAGGAAAACTAGTCCTTGCTAAACCCTGAAAAGAAAATCCATATATAATCTATTATATAATAAAATGCCTGCCCCAGTAGACCTTGGAAAATCTGTGTTGTTGCTCCTGTGCTGAGCAAGCTGTTAATGGCAGGGGTACTTTGGGGAGGGTTTAATCATTTCTGCTGATCATCATTTTCCCCCTCAGCCTTCTTCCCAAATTCCTGTATTTCCTCCTGCTCTGTATTCAGCAAGCTGAATAAGTGAATGAAGAAATGATTCATATGCAGCATGAAACACTAAAAAAACAACCTCTCAACTGGATTCTAGTCTGTAACTGTCCAATGAAGCAACTGCAGCAGCTTTACAAATCAAGTAATGTTAAACCTGGGCAAGCCAAGCGATGGAAGGCATGGCCAAGCCATAGTGAAAGGAGCCAAAAAGTAGGACATCAGCCAACAAAGCTGACTAAACAGCCAGACTATGAGAAAGAAAATACATAAGAGATACGTGAGGTCACCGTGGCAGCCAGGAAATGGCGCCAAAATATCCCTGCTGGCTTCGCTTCTCTTGGCTCAGGCCTACGTGTGGATGCAGAGCTGAGCCCAAACTAGGCACCAAGAGTGAGCTTGGCCCGCTCCTTCATGGTCCCAACAGCTCATCCTTGAGGAGCAGAGTGAGCTGCTTTTGTTATGGAGATTTGCTAGCCCACAGGTAGGGGGGGGAAAAAAACTGGAAAGGCCTCTCTGGTTACCCTTGAAATGAGGCCACCTTTCAAGGTTTCTTCAGGTTCACACCCACTGAGGTTATAACAGGAATTTCTGTGCCTGGGTTTGCAGCTGTGATCTGATTTCTGAGGGCTACAGCTACTGAGAGCAGCCAGATCTGGGTTTTTCAGGGGTTGTTCCTCTTCCTCTGCAGCAAATGTCATCATTTTTGAGAGGTGTTCTACATGTGGTGGATGTTTCCAAAGGCTGGATGTACTGAGTGGCCCATTGAGGCAAAAACATTTGATTAGTGCTTTTGACTTTCTTTAATCTTAAGCTTCTTCATCAAGCCCTGTCCATGGCAGTAGGTTAGTTTAGTTCACTCAATATGTTTTCAGGCACGTGTTTGTGTTTCCAAGCAGGGAAAGGGATCACCTGTGGGATCAACCTGCGCTGAAATGTAATGTAAGTGGGTGTCACTGCCCAAGGATTTGGATTGAGGATGGAGGGGGTACCCAGGATATTGCTGTAGGCAAAACTGTTGACCAGATGGTTTACTGTGAATAAATAACTCTATATAATTATAGAAAGGTTTGGGTTGGGACCTTTCAAGGTAAGCAGGTCCAACTCCTCTCATCTGCACCCAGAGCAGGTTGCTCAGAGCACCAACATCCCCTGGGATGGTGTCAGAGATGGGTCTTCTACCACTAGGTAGAAATTAACCTGTGCCAGTGTTAATTTCACAGTAAAGCTGAAAAGCAACAGTAAAACACATCAGCTTTTGCTTTTTCTCTATCTCTGGTGTCCCTCAGCTTCCTTCTCCTTTTGCTTCCAGTGCCTACTGGCATGAAAGGCTAGTGACATAAAAATAGGTAATAAAAATAAAGTATCTGAATCAGCAGTGGAAAGTTCTCTGGGTTCTTTCCATTGCCACCAGTGGGTTTTTGGACCAAGGCTTTGCTGCATTAGAAATTAATCAGAGATAGAATGTTTGGCTCAGAATGCAGACTTCAGATGCCTCAAAAATAGAAGGCCATTCAGATTTGATGCTGATACACAAAACAATGTTGGATTTATTAGGATTACTTACTTGATAATTGTTTTCCTTCGGGGCAAAATGGTAATTTGAAGTAACAAGACCCACGACTGATCTTTTGGGGTTGTAATTACCTTGATAGATACACAATTGCCTGTTTGGCTCTGGCAGCTGACAGAGTTGGATTTGCTTCTCTTTGTGCACGTTGCCTGTAATTACCACATCAGAGCACAGAAGACTCTTGTGTTGTTGTTTTGTGAGACCAAAAAGATGAGGGGGCCTGTGGTTTAGCATGCTGGATAATTTCAGAGGTTTTGAATACAAGCAAATTCCTATGGAATTGCCTGCTTTGTTGAGCTGCCTTGATGATATTTCTTTTTTTTTTTTATAGTGTTCTTAAGGGCGTGGGGTGGGAGGAGAGATGGTGAGAGCACATTGGCTTATTTACTACTCCCAGAGGAGTTGAACGAAGCATTTCTCTGCCTGCACTAAGAACTGGGGAATGTTGCTAACAATTGGGAATCATTTGGTGCTTATTTTGCAACGTGCTGGAGCTGCACGTCTGAAATCAGCGGCTCCTTTGCTGTCATGAATGGCTGGAAGCTGAGATCTCCAACAAAAAAAAGTGATGCTGGAGTGCTCTTCCCATCCAGTCACATGCAGGCCTTGCTTAGGCCCGCAGACAAACACACTGCTACCCTCCTCTGGTTTTATTTTCCTTTGAAAACAAAGGGTTGGATGGAAAGGATGGGTCGAAACATGAGGGTTGTGAGCAAGGCTGGAATATCCAGCCTGATGGTGCTGTGATTTCAGTTCTGGAGCCCCCAGGGCAGGAAGGATCTGGAGGTGCTGGGATGTGTCCAGAGAAGGGCCTTGAGGAGCAGCTCCTGTGAGGACAGGCTGAGAGAGTTGGGATTGTTCAGCCTGGAGAAGAAAAGGCTCCAGGGAGACCTTCTTGTGGCTTCCAGGATCTGCAGGGGCTGCAGGAAATCTGGGGAGGGACTTTTTAGGCTGTGGGGTAGTGACAGGACTGGAGGGGATGGATCAAAACTAGAGCTGGGTGGATTCAGATCAGACATGAGGAAGAATTTCTTCCCCAGGAGGGTGGGGAGACCCTGGCACAGGGTGCCCAGAGAGGTGGGGAAGCCCCAACCTTGACAGTTTCTCAGGCCAGGCTGGATGGGGCTCTGAGCAACCTGCTCTAGTGGGAGGTGACCCTGCCCATGGAAAGGTTTGGAACTGGATGAGCTTTAAGTTCCCTCCCAACCCTGACAATTCTTTGGAGGGTTTGGAGAACAGAGGATTTTGTTCTGTCATCTGGCTCTGCACAAAACACTCGTAGTGTTGAATTCAAACAGAGCTGTCCATTGGTGTTCTCACTTGTATATTTTGAATTTTAATTTTCTAATTGGAAAGGTGTCTCTACAGCATTCTGGGGCGGTAAACCAACTCCCACACAGATTATCCTTTTCAGGGACTCCTGACTGACATCTAGACTCGTGTCATTTTTCTCCACACACATACTTGGATGTCAGAGAAATACTATGGGCCACAACCTCATCCATTTGGCAGAAGAGCTACTTCTTCCACCCCATCTTCAGGAGTGTAAACACATATCAAGGTCCATGACTGCAATTTAAAAGAATCCTTACCCAAAAAAAAAAGAGAAAAAGACACTCCACTGCTCAAGTCTCTCCTCCCTGGGGAGTGGGGAGCAAACAGAGCACGAGGGCCAGATGTCAGTTGTCTGGGAAGCTTTAGGGAGCTGCTTGGATGCTGAAGATTGCAATGTAGGACCAGGAATGCATTGGGGGGTGGGGGTAAAATCCCCCTTGTTGCTGCTTGTCAACAGTAAGTGAAACTCTTGGTGGGGACTTGGGCCTTTCTCTGCCAGAATCTCCTTCTCAAACACTGATAATTGTGTGTTGCATTTTGCATTATCTAATGTATTCCACCTTCTTTTGGCTCTGTGGTGGCCAAATGGGATAGAAATGAAGGCTAAGGGCACGCCCCAAGTTTTCTCTTGTGGACTGTGCAAATCTGGTCCCAGAAGCGAGTTAGGGTCAAATGTGATCCTCATGAACTTGGCTAACAGTTGAGAGCAATTAGATCAATTTGTGGGTCTTTTTTCTTTAAAAACTGGTTTGCTACAGAAGAACTTGTGGCTTCTCTCAGAATTTGTGGCTTTATCTCCTCTTCACCTGGACCTTGCTGTGTATTTGTAGGGTCACCATCTGTGATTATCAAGAGCAAAATGGTCCCCAGGGGGCAAGAGGATGGGGTTAGAATCTTGTCAGTGGTGCCCAGCCACAGGACAAGAGGCACTGGGCACCAACTGGAACCCAGGAGGTTCCAGCTGAACAGGAGGAGTAAATTCTTTGGTGTGAGGGTGTCAGACAGGGGAAGCACCTCGAGGGAAAGGTGGGATTTTTTTTCCCTGGGTTGTTGTACCTTGGTTGTATCTGGCTCTGTGTTATCAGTGAAGTTTCAAATAATTTCTCTTGCCTGCATATCTGTGTTTCTTTCTCTTGCCAGCCCAACATTTCTTCATCTGAATGCATGAATAATAATCCCCTGAGCAGATAGGGATAAAAGAAAAGCACAGCAAGATCCCCAAACATTCAGGGAGAGATTTTTATCTTTTGTTACGTGCAAAGATGTCTGCAGTCTGGCTTCAATAAAGAAATAACTTAAAAGGCAGAAAAAATAAGCAGCAGAACATCAGCTCTCACTTCAGTGTGTAAACTTTGGAAAAGCCACCTGTCAGATCCCTGGTGGAAAGCAGCATTTTGTTTGGCATCTGGCTGATTGCCACGCTGAAATGTTGAAGTGTTTGGAAACTTGTGGGGCTTTCTTCAAAAGACACACTTCCCCCTCCCCCTTTCTCTAAATAATTAAATCTTCAATGTTCTGGCTTGCACTTGAGGGAAGATAAAACACAACGGCAGGGTCCTTTCAAACACACTAGCTAATAATGTGGGGGCATTTCATGCTATTTATTTTAGCTTTCCCCACATGAAATGCAAAAGAAATCATCTCAGTGTCACCTTTTTTTTTTTTTATCCCAGGCAAATCACTGATTTTGATCTCTGACTGAAGAAAATCTGAAGCAACTGCAACGTGGCCTCGTTGCAGAGAGGTGAGTACTCACTCCAGTGGAAACCTGGTGTAAGGAGGTAGTTGTGACCTTACTACTCCTAACCCTTATCCATAACTGAAGCTACTCCAGAGGCTGGAGACTCCCACCAGCTACTCCCAACTGTGCTGGTGTGACTGAGAGCAGACCCAGGCTTGTCAGCTGGGTCATGTTTTGTGTTGCACTAAGATAAGGGCTTCACTTTGTGTCCTGATGGCTCCTTCTGAGTGTTGCACTGTGCTGCAGGGTCCTTCTTGGAAGCAAGTTGCTTCATGAGGAATGCAAAGCTGCAGATGAACACCATCTGTTGGTTAAAAAGAAAATGGAAGATGCTGGTGTTGGTGGCTGGTTCTCTTTGTAACTGCTGCTCAAGCTACTTGTGCCTTGTAGATACTCACAGGGCTGCCAGCAAAGGGATGTGTGCTCCTGGACCCACATTTTGTTGCAGTGATTTGTGCTATAGAAAAAAAAAAGAGGAAAATATGTTTATTCCTGTGTCTTGTTGGCTTCAGTGCTCAAGGGCACCAGGGGAAGGACTTGGAGTCATCTTCAGCCATGATACACAGACTGGGCTGCCAGCATACAGACTTCTCCAGGGTGTCCCACTGAGATGTCTTGAAGCTTCTGGGGAGCAAAGCATTGAGGTGTCAGTCTGTGATGTCATTGCAAGAATGGAGATGGCAGGGTATAGCCTCCAGTGAAAACCAGGCATGGCTGAAATAGTCCCCCCTAACTTTCCAGCATGTTCTTCTGGGGTGAGCACTTCTGGGCATCTAGTGCTCTGTCCTGAGGATGTGAGTTGGAAGAGTGCAGGGATGAGTCAGGAGCTGGGGGATCTCCTCCTGAATGCTGCTTAGTATCCCAGAATGGTAGGGGTTGGAAAGTATCTCTGGAGACCATCTAGCCCAACCTCCCTGCTCCAGCAGGGCCACCCAGAGCAGGGGGTCCAGGATTGTCCTGTTCCAGTTGGTGCCCAGTGCCGCCTGTCCTGTTGATGGGCACCACTGAAAGAGTCTGACCCCATCCTCTTGACCCCTGGGGCCCTTTAGCTTTTGATTAGTGTTGACCAGATCCCCTCAGGCTGCTCTGCTCCAGCTGAACAGCCCCAGGGCTCTCAGCCTGGCCTGGCACAGAGATGCTCCAGCCCCTCAGCACCTCTGGAGCATCTTCTGGACTCTCCAACAGTTCTCTGTCTCTCTAGAGCTAAAGAGAAGTGAATTTGTTCCATGTACAGGAGCATGGGCAGAACCAGGAAGGAACAAGGCTGTAAATCTCCAGCTGTCTCTGCACGGGTCTGGCAGCATTTTGGCCCTGAACACTGAAAGATCCCACCAAAGGCTTCCAGACAATGCCCAGCTACAGCTGGGAATTAGCACAGATTGGGCCACTCCCAAAAAAGCATTTGGAGTGCAACCACATTGTTTGGAGAGCAGGGCAATTTAGCTCACCCCATAATTGTGCCAGTTGGCCTCAGAGTGATCCTTGAGCAGAGATGGCTCATTGTGTTTGCCACCTTGAGTGGCTCTGACCTGCTCTTGGAGCAGCCCAACAACTAAAGCCTCTTGACAAGGTCACTTTTGAGCTGTACCTTGTATTTCCTGATGGTTCCCCTAAGGACCAAGCCAGGCTCAGCTGCTGTTACTCCTTAGCTTCAGCACTTAGCAGTTTAACAACACTATCTGATTTCTTTGAGATTCTGTTGAAGATCCAAGCAACCAGGTGGCAGGCAACAAATTCAACTTGCAGGAAACAATGATGTCTTTGCTGAAACACCTTGAACCTCATCCAGCAATCCTGGTATCCCATATCTACCTCTGTCACTCATCTGGTGGGTTATTTTTAATCTTTTAATACAAAGTCTTGATTTGTTGTTTTTTTTTCCCCAGAGTTTTTAGTGAGTGCACAAGTTGCAGGGGAGTTTATTCCAAATAAGAATTGAGAAAGTCCTCCAGGACATGACTAGTGGCAGTACCATTATTTTAAGTGAAAGCAGGAGATATTTCATTGCTTCAACATGATTTTAAATCTTTCTGCATGACAGAAATTCAGAAGAAAGAAGATATCTGTATATTCATCACAAGCTGTCTTGGCTTAATGTATTACAAAACAGAGAAAACACTGGGATAGAGAAATATCCTGAAAAAAAAAAAAAAAGGACTTATAATCCCTCAACTAGTACTGGAATCCTTACTCAGGCAGGCAGAATGAAACCCATGAGAGTTTTCTTTGTTAGGCCTCCAAAGATGAATCTAAAACCTCCTCAATAAGTGCAGTAATGGCTGCTGAGAGGAGCCAAACACAAAGTAGTTCATGGTCATAATTCTCATGTTCTCTCCCACAGATGTTCAGGGTCTCTGTTCCCTGGATTGTTTTTTTTTTTGCTTATCCTGCATGGAATGAAGGGCTTTGGATTAATCCCATCAACCTGCTTTCCCCCTGTGTTCCCTTGGGACCTGCAAGGATAGGGATACATCCCTATCTTCCATAGCTAGCCTTCAGAGGAATTAAACTGCAAGCACATCCATCAGCTTTCCACCCAAAAACCCTGGATTTTCCACAAAAATCCGACCCTGACTTCTACCCAGTTCAGGATTTGGAGACAAGCCCTGTGGCATTGCCCCTGGAGGGAAAGCTTGGAAAAAAAACCCCAAAACACACACACACACACAAAAAAAAGAAGCCACATGAGGGTTCTCACAAAGATTTCCTTCTCCAGAGCCCCTTCCTGTGGGTTTGAACTACAATGGGGATGGTTCAGACCCCTGTGAGTGTTGATACAATTGAAGGAAAACAAGGATCTACTTTGCCCTTTTCAGGGAGTCATTTCTTCACCCTCAAGGTGATGACTGAACCAGGATCCAAAGATCTAGCACTTCACATTCAGGAGCAAAACAAAAAGTAAAAATCCCTCTTTTATTCTGCCATGGCATTTTGGGAACTTTTCAACATGCTGTCGGCTGGTGACAACAAAGGCTCTCCTATCTCCTTTCTAAAGCCTTCCTTTGGACCTTGCACTAATTAGGGAACCCAGAGAAACAATTGCAAATTACAACGTGGGATAATCAGTGTTGGCTGAGGAAGGGGTGTCTAAAAATAACCAGGAGAGGCACCAAGAAATACCCAGAAAACAGCTTTGCACGAGCTTCTTGTGACCTGTCACCACCTGTGGTGAGATGCCAAACTTGCACAAGTTTCCCGACCTTCCTGAGGTCATGCTAGGATTGTTGCGCATGGGTCTGAAAAGGAGTAGGTTGGCTTTGTTTGAAAACCAGAACTCCAGGACATGTTTTCATCCCTGGGATCCAGGATCTCCTTGGTATTTCTGGAAAATCACACATGGAGCTGCTGGAATTTGGTGTTTTGGGTGAGTGCACATCCCAGTTAAGAGAGGGTGACAGAATTGTCTTATTGGGGGTTGTATTGTGTCCTTCAAGAGGGCAGTTGTGTGTCTGTGGACTAGAGATGCTGCTGAAGTTCATTTCAGAGATGTATTTTTGACTGAGAATCAAGCCTGAGCAGCCTGCACTGTAATTCCAAGACAGGAATTTGTCTTCAACTGAAGTTTCCTCTCCAAGTTTTTAAGTGAGGATAGCAAGATATCTGTCCTTAACCAGGAAAGACTGCAATGGTGGCATAAGCAATGCTCTAGATCCAAAGAGGTACCTGGTATTTCACTGATTAGGGACAGTAGGATTGAACAGGAGATGTGGGAGCTCAGCACTTCACAGGATTGAAGTTTTCTGATATTTATGTGGAAATATGTCTATATTTGCTCATAAAAGAACCCTCCAACTTCTTATGCAACCTGGAATCCTGCTCAGACCCCAACCAGCTGTCCCAAATGCATTCCCATCAGTGAAAACTGTTCCATAATTAGTCTTGTTAATGACACAAGATCTTTTCCAGCCAAAACAAGTCACTTCCACAAGGCTGGGCCCTTAAGCTTCACCTCTTTTCCTTTTGCTTTACAGTTTTGCTTCACAGCCCTTGATTCTGAAGCCTTTTCTGTGAATTTTAGCTCAGCATTGATACTAGAAGAACATCTGGAAGCACAGAGCTAAAATTGCAATGCTGTGGGACCTAATTGCATTAACTGCTGTATGAACAGAAGATTAATATCCTTGTCCCAAACCTACAAGATGAGACAAATACAAACAGATGGGGATGATAAAAGAGAAAAAAACCCAAATAAATGGACTAGAATAGTCCTGATTCCTCAGTGTGTGCTCAAAACTCTTAATTCATTTGGCTGTAATTCATCTGATAGCTTAGGGGAGGGTTTTAAGAATAGTCCAATTATTGAATGACTTTTCCACCAGCTTCCAGTAGTAACTTGTTCAGGGGCTCCTTAAGCCACAAGTTATATTATCATTGCATTTAGCCATGCTGTATGAGCTGGGTTTATTTTCCATTAATTTGTCTTAATTACTATATAAAAGTAATTTGCGGCTCCAGAGCATCCTGTGGCAATGAATTCCACATTTTAATTCTCTGCAGAAAAAAAGTATTTCCTTTTGTTTGCCATAAATCTCTCTCCTCATCATTTCATTAGTTGCTAATAAATTCTTAGACTTAATTGCTCCCTATTTACTTCATCTGAACACAGTCACTTAGCATCATGAGTTCCTCCTACAGCTCTTTGCTGCCTGCTTTGGTGTTGTCCAGCCTGAATAATCCTGCATCACTTGCTAACTTCAGCACCTCACTCTTCAGTCCCTTCCCAATTTATTTAATGAGCTGCATGAGTCAGTACAGCTCCCCTGGGCCTCACTGGTAACCTCTTCCAATTGCAAGAGGCAATCACTTATTCTTTATTTTCTAAGAAAAAAAATAATTCAATCATCTATGTGACCACTCCTGTGATGGTTTAGCTCCCTTAGGCATCTCTGTGGAGAGGTGTCAAATGTTTGCTGATAAAATCACCGTATCACTTCCATCCATGTGACTGGATCAAAGGCTTGCAATGGATTTACAAGGCAATATTTTCCTCTAAAAGGCTTTATTCTCTTCTTCAAGCCTGGGTTAGAAGCATCACATTTATCCATATATACACTCTGGTTTTTTTGTATTTATCCCCTTCTCTTTCTCTGGTGCTGTGGCTGATTGAAGCCTTGGATCACACAGCCCAGGTCCTTCACAGGGAGCTTTTCTGGACCACTTAGGTAAACACCACATGGTTCTGATGAACAGTTATTGTGCTGTTTGCATTTGTTTCTAGGCACAAAACTTCCTTCTATCAATACTTCAGGCTGAGAGAAATCCTCACACCCTTTGTCTGGGAGTGATGCTCTTCTATCTACACAGAACATTTTTCAGCCCTCACCAAATCTCTGCCATGTTTCCTGCTTTTGATGCTGGAATAAATTCCTATTATTAGTTTTAATACCTTTAGTAAATGCTTGATGCTGGCCTTTGTGGCTTTATCTTGCCAGAGTTTGTTTTCTTCCTTTTTTTTTCCTCTTAAATAGAACCCCCTGTTTTGCAGAACTGGTAGAAAACATTTAGTCTTCTAACGTAGTGACTTTAACAGGTTTCTTGCTCTCCTTCTCCCACGTATTTCACCCTCTTAGTTGCTCCACATGATTTGTCTTATCTTTTACTGACTCTTCTGTTGCATATTTAGACTCAAGCTGAGACCTACCACTGACCAGAGGGACTTTCTTTGTGAAGATGTTCAGTGGTAGGTGTCTCAGTTTGAGTAACTTCTAATGGCATAGAAAAATTAAAGGGATTAAATTTAAAACAGGAAAAAAAAAAATCCAAGCTTAGGAAAGTGGGGAGCAAAATATCTTAAGAACCCAATTTCTGCAAGGTAACAGGAAATTTCCTCCCACATGTGAATCTGAACTACTCCAGATCTTAATGAGGAACATCAAACAAAAGCATTTTATTAACTGTTAAATGGAAAGCAAATGTAGCATATTAAGGAATCCTTTTGACCATCTGGTATCAGCTATAAGTGATATTCTCCCCTCTCTGCACATAGAAAGCTCTTTTCTTTTTAATTTTGCTTCATTCCAGAAGAAGTAAAAGCCCAGATGGCCTCTTCCCACTGGTGCTGTTCATTCCCTAGAAGTTCCTTTTCAGGTCCACAGCCATCCTCATGCATCTCAGTTTTCTGTGGTTATTTTACATGGTCCCTGGGATGTGTGTGCCCAGAGTCTGGAGTGGAAAAGGGGGACTGTGCACAGTGCTGAACTGTGGGAGTGACAGAAAAAGATAAAGGATGAGGATGCTCAAGGAAAACAAGTTAAAAAGACTAGTTAAAGGATAAATAAGTTTATTTTTTTCCCTTCTGTTCATATCATAGCTTAGTCCTAGGCCTAAAAACCTAGATGGCAATTACTCTGAGGCTCATATTGGGTCTCAGTGATTTGGGCAATAAATGTCATGTTTTCTCTGATACCTGCAGCAGTATTTCAAGGACAGATGTACTTCTTCACACAGGACAGAGCTGTGCTATCCCAGTCCTGATCTCCTAGACAAAAACGCTGATTTTACCCTGTGAAGAAAGTCCATTCCTTGCCTGGGTTTCCATCACCCCATGCATTTTAGTTTTCATGTCTAGATTAAGTCTCACAACCCACCCTCCAAGCAGTGGTTGGATCATCTGCATGTTGGGTTGTGTTTTTTCTGTTGGGTTGTGGCTGTATCTTGCACAACTCAGATTTTACCCCACCTGAGAAACGTGGCCAGTGAAACCCATGTTGTGTTTTCTGCTGGAGTCTGGATCCATAGGGTTGGTTTTCTGTGCAGTCCCTCAGCAGCTCCTGAGCCAGATTGGTTAAATCCAGCCCAAGTATCTGTGCAGAGCAATGTAGAGGTATCCAGGAATTCTCATTACATAGAACAGACAAGCTACTTTATATTTTTAATGGAAAAAAACCAAAACAAAACAAACTGAGCAACCAAAAAGCAAACCTGCAGTCTAAAAAATATTTATATAGGACATTGCAATTATTGTTTGGAATTAATGAGTTTTATCCCCTCCTTTTGGCCTAAAGAACACAAAATCCCAATGAAAGGAAACAGATGTAGTTGTTTTAAGCATTTCCAAAGGAAACTGCAGTAAAGGCTGAAACATCACTGTGTAAAAGCCTTGTGTGTCATGGAGATGTTCTGGTATTGTTTTCATTTGCCAGCTGTGTGTAAAGGGGGAGTTGTGTCTGTGGCCAATAGGTCTTCCCACATCAGAGCAACAAAGCAAGGGAAATA
Source organism: Ceyx melanurus (assembly GCA_024611195.1). Lineage (NCBI taxonomy): Eukaryota > Metazoa > Chordata > Aves > Coraciiformes > Alcedinidae > Ceyx > Ceyx melanurus. The sequence continues at coordinate 6,431 of JANHGL010013073.1, read as the reverse complement.
TTAGGAAAACTCTGAGTTTACCTTCAAATACACTGGATTTTCCTAAACAAAAAACACGGGGTAGGAATCAGTTCAAAGCAAAACACTGACAATTTACAATGCTCTACTAAAAGAGACAATAATAGGAAGAAAATGCATTAATAAAGTGAGCTAGTCTAAAGGTAGCTTGGCCAACAAGATATCAGAATATTACCTCCTGGCTCTCCTCTTTAGCTAGTGCTTGTCAATCTCTGCCCTCCAAGAAGCTCCTGCAGCTGGTCTGGAGAGATGTGGCATAAAAAAACCAGCAATAATTCTCAAGTCCAGCTCCTGCCTCTCTGCATTTAACCACCTGTGTTGTGCTGCCATTTTCTGTTGGGAAGCCAATGGAAGTGTCAAAAGATGAGCTATATAAAAAAAAATCCCAAACAAACATGCACAACTAATAGAAAATAATGGCTGAGATCTAGAGTGGAAAAGATGAGAGCTCCCTGTGAATTTTTCTTCGTGTATTTTCTTCATGTATTTCTCTGAGAGTGCCTTTCCCCAGGCAGTGAGATGCTGACACTGATAGTCATTGCAGTAACTTAATTTTTCTCTTTGTTTATTCTGGTCACCTTTGGCATTTTAAAGGATTATCCTTCAATTTCCAAGAGCTGTGGTGTTGCCCTGACAGCTTGCAATGAAACCAGGAGACTTTAACAAAAAAAAAAACCCTCAGAAAATACTAAAGAAAATGTTAAAAACCAAACAAATCCACCCTAATAACCTAATGAAAGAGTATATGGGAATAAACTCCTGGTGACCCACCAGAAAGAAAATATCAGAGAACAATAACCCTTTCAGGAGACAGATATTTCAGTAAGAACATATCCTGTTCAACAAATACCATCTACAGTGTTAATAAAACACAGGAAGGCTGTCAGAGCTTATTCACTGGACAAAAGCTCTAGAAAAAGGAGATTTTAGTGTGGTTTTTTTTTTTTTGTTTGGTTGGTTGGGGTTTTTTTTCTATCAAGGGAGGGTAAAGAGAGGGGTGGGTTTTCATGTGGCCAAATTCCATCCTGCATGGCCACAAGTACCTAATGCAGCTCTCTTCAATTCATTCTCACTCCCCTCTCTGCCTTGCAGGTTTTTTTTTCCCCCTTCTTAAATCTATTATTCCAGATGTTCTGCCAGCACTGCTGGTGGGCTTGGCCTTGGCAGTGCCAGGTCCACTTTGGAGCTGTCTGCCACTGGTTTTCCTGGGCATGGGTGAAACCTCAAGCAAATTATACAGAATCCACCCCCTGTAGCCCCTCCACTACCAAAATCCTGCCACACAACCCTGTACAGGAGGGATAACTGTAGGAAACCTGAGCTACAATCCTAATATCAACATTTAATACAACAATTCCACTTAGAGTGTCTTCAAAGTTGTGCAATAAGAGAGCAAAATTCCACTCCTTAAAATACACATGTCCTGGAGCCTCGTGTAAGATGATTTAGGGATCATATAAGTCCTATTTTGGCATAAAAGCCATTTCACATCTGGAGAGACCAGGATGTGCACAGCCCTTTGATTCAATCTGTTCACAGCAAGGAGGGATCAGCTGTGTATGGAGCCTGCCTTTGAAGATGGAGAGGCTGCTGAGAGTGAAATCTCCTCAGGATCTGTGCTCAGTAGCTCTGGAGCAGCATCTTTCCTGAGAAATGAGTCTGTTGGGTGGTGTGGGGTAGAATTTGACTTCCAGCATCAATTCCAGCAGGTATTGATTGATGACAATAGGTCTGGGTGTTGCCAAGCATAAGTGTGTCACACCCACCCCAGGGCTTTCCAACAGGAAACTGCTGAGTCCATAAAATCCCAACAGTTGGAGACAGAGGAGAAAAAGAGATGTTTTTTAGTGGCTATTCCAGAAAAGCACCAGAGGAATCAGTAAAGTACTGAAATCCAGGTTTGATAGCAACCAAAGAAGGTAGATCTTACTACACCAGGTAGATGAGCTGCAGAACAACTCATCAGAAGATGCTGTAGGGCTCAAAAGGGATTCTTGTCCAATTCCCATCCCCACAGGACAGCAGAACCCAGCAGTGACAGAAAACTTGTGAATAAGCTTGAAAAATTCCTACTAAACCCTGAGCTAAAGAAATTCCCTGCCTGCCTTACATCACAAATGTGTTACTTCCCTTCCTCTTCCTCTTTGGAGGAAGCACAGCAAGCATCAGATGATGGGGTGAAGGGAGGCAATTCTTATTACACTGGTTTCACTGTTTATTTCTTTTCTTTTTTTTCTTTTTTTCTTTTTACAAGCTGAGATTAATGTGCTGTGGAGAGCCTAGAATGCCAAGATATTTGTGGTCCATCAAAATGGAAGCAGGGACTGGGAGGTTTGCTGGATAAATGTGTCTGCAGGCCAGATTTGCTTAGCAAACCCCCAGCTGGACTGCAGCAATACACTCATTTTCTTCCCATTTTTCTGGACAGTCATGTGAGGAAAAGAGGTTTCTTCCCCTATGTGTGTAGAACAATCAATCCAGACTCCATCAGAATTTACAAGAGACTTCTCAGAGGAAAAACTGGTCTGAGGCCAACATTTTTTCCTGGTAATCCTAATGGAAGACCAGATGATGATCTGAACTGAGATTTAGCCTGGAGCCTTGATCCAAACATTGCTGAAATAGGATATTTTCATCCCAATTTAGGTCAGGAACGTGCAGACTGTGACCTGTTTCTGCAATGAGCCAAATCCACGTGTTCAATGAGCATCAACCTTAGCAGAAATTCTCATTTCCAAGCCTGGGTCAGTGTCAGTCACTGGCTGCAAGTCCCTGTCTACTCTGTGGAGGCATCAGTGTGGTTCAAATGATTTTTCTAGCACTGTTTGTACTTAGGATTTCTAGTAGCAATTACCAATGTCTGCTAAATCAATTTAATTCCTTTTTTTTTAGAAGGAAAAATAGATTATGTAATAATTATCTGGGTGAAAAACTGCATTCCAAAATTCCTTTGTTATGAAATTTCCCTCCCAACAGGTTTGTAAGGGAACAGATCATTAGCCCTGTCAGTGGAGGTTTCTATTTCTTAGCAAAAAAAGACCTGAGAAAAAGAAAAGCAAACCTGCAATTGTAATAAAATCTGATGTTAACCAGCAGCCCCCTTAACATGGCAGTTTTCAGTATGAAAATCAAGCAGCATCACAGAGGTCCCTGCCCTGGTATCCTGCAGAGCCCAGTTGTGCAGAGGAATGAGCAAACCCCCTTATGCAACTAGGGCTTGTTGCTGCATTTACTCTTAATTTGTTTCCATGGTAGCAATAGGGGAAAATTCGGATTTGTGGAGTAAATTCGAGGGAACAGAGCATGTCAGAAGGCAGCTTGTGCTAGATTCTGATACATCTGTGACACCTAAAGCTAAACCTGCTTCCTAAAGAATAGGGATTTGAGACTCTGCTTCTCCAAACTGCAGTTGAGCTGAAGCTTATGTAACACCACAGCCTACCGCTGGGGTTTGGCACCACTCAAAAGCTTTCATTCGTGTTCAAACAGAGCCCTCCTGTGCTTGCTGAGTTCCACTACAACAGCACTTCGACCACAGAGCTGGTTTCTTAATGGGTTCCAGAAGTGACAGCCAGTATTGAGCTACTCAGAACATCACTGGATAGTCATGAGCAGCCTGCTGTAGTTGCTACAGACCAGACCATCTCCAGAGGTGGCTTCAAACTTGGTGATTCTCTGACTGTAAAATTCTTTTGTACTGCCCACGTGTGATTTTGAATCATCTGGGCACTTTTTTGTGACATAGGAATTGGTGGTACTCCCCCCTTAGCGCAGATGTCAGAGGTGGAGAGAGGAGCTGCAGATAAAATAGATTTTCCTCCTGCTTTTGCTGGGGAGTTTTAGCCAGCTGTGTGGAAGTATTACATACAGACAGCTACTCCCATTGACATAAATTCCTTTTTTTTCACATAAACAATTAAAAAATATGATTTTTACAAGGTAGCTTTGATTCCAGGGTGCCCAGAGAGGTGGTGGCTGCCCCATCCCTGGCACCATCCCAGGGGAGGTTGGTGCTCTGAGCACCCTGCTCTGGCTGCAGATGGCCCTGCTCCCTGCAGGGGGGTTGGATTAGATGAAAGATTCTTTCAAAACATTCAACGATTCCATGATTCTGTGAAGGTGTTCAGCCCCATGACCAAAGCAGTTCATTTCAGGAGGGATTTGATGGCTGAGGAATACCATGGTGTGTTGGAGGAATGCAGCAGATGTTCTAATTACTCCGTGCTACCATGTGGAACAAAACCTAGCAACTGTGCATGCTATGAAAAGGAACTAATGAGATCACTAGCTGTGCTTCTACCAGCATTAGAGCACAAATGTGTGTCATGCACAGTTCAAAAGGGAATGTCTCACAGTAGCTTCTCTCCTAGATCACATTCCTGGTTCAAAAGCAACCAGCTAGGATGCCAGAAGGGCTACACAGGCTCTTGTGGAGCAGACAGAGCAAACCAGTGTTGACAAAGGGTAAAGCAAACACGAGGAATCTGTCATCAGCCCTCTGCAAATCTTGCTGCAGGAGTGCACAACTATGCAGGCAAGAAAAATAGAAATAAATAGAAAATCTCGGACAGCCTTATTGATTTGATCCCATATTAGCAATCAGGCCATTGGAGAGGAACCCCCTGATCTTTGTTTCCTCACTTGGCTGCTTCTGGAGAAAAAGTAGAAGGTGACATCTGAAAGAACCATCTATTAAGCAGTCCTGCAGAAGAGGGGAAATATCAAATGATGCTTTCAAAACTGATGGGAACTGTTAACAATTTCCTGCCTCTCTTCTGGGATCTGTGTCAAACAGGATTTCAGTGACAGATTGAAAGAGACATCCTCATGTCAAGTGATGAATGCTTCTTCATTTGGGAAACAATGGCACATTTCAAACCTCATTTTCCCATCTTACTATCAGTGAGGCAGTGAGCAACTTGCAGAGAAACTGCTGCAAAGAGCCATTAAGAGCTGTTAACACTGGATCCAGGGGGGAAGAATAACTGGCTTTGTTCCAGGGCAGTCTGATGTGAGAGCTTTCTGTGGAAAGAAGGGTCAGAGGAAAGATAGGGGAGAGGTTTCCAGAGATTCTGGATTCAGGAAGCTGGAAAAGCTGTCAAGTTGTTAAATTATTTACAAGCTCTAGCTTGGAGAAGTTCCTGATCCACAGTAAAAGATGCTGAGGGAAAGCTGTGATTACACATTTCCTCAAGCAATTCCTGCCCTCCCTCACCACCCCACCCTCTCTCTCCCAACTATTCCCAATATTTCTGACCCCCTCTTTGTGCAGTTGTGGCTGCCTGGTGCATTGCATGAGTCTGTGAAGTTGGAATGTTGTGGTTTGGAAGGTGTGGAGGAACAGATTCCTCCTGCCCTAGGTCAGAAGCAGTGACAGAAGGGTGTAATCCTTCCAGCAGGAGTGACTCTCTGAGCAGCTTACCAGAGGTATGTGGAGTGAGGGAGGAGGGACAGTAGGTAGGGATGAAAAGGGACTTGGTAATCATGACATGTCTTAATCACTGGCAAAATCTGATGGCCTTTCTTAGGTGGCCACTGGAGAAGGAATATGTGAATTCTGGGTTTCACTGATCAGCAGGGAAGGCATCAGGAGTGTTTCACATTGGAAGACCTTACTAGGTACCAAAATAACCTCCTTTTCTCTCATGTCCAATGACTCTGGAATGCCAATTAGACAGCACATTGCTCATGAGACCATTACTGTTGGTAGCAGTCTGCCTGGGAGGAGGAATAAGCAGATCCCTCTGAGATGATCCTGTCCCTTAATGCCACACTGCTGTCATTTCATTTTCAACAAGGACATGTGGGAAAAGAAACAGAGAGCAATTCAGACCTTAGAGTCTGATGCCTACGTGGAAGAAAAGGAATCATGTCAATATTGCTTCTTTAAACCATTTGAGGTAGAAACAGTTGCAAAGCTCCTGAGAGCAGTGTGGGCTTCCAGTGACCCAATCTGGCAAGAGGTTTGCAAGTTTAACCAGCTTCTCTTTTGACTTTGTCACCTATATTTATAAATATTTTTTTTTTATTCACATTACTGGCAGATGATAAAGATGTCAAAGCCTTGAGTATAAACACCTTCCTGGGCTTAATTACTGATCTATTGCACAAGGCTGCTTCAGATTAACATAAATAAGGGAACTGGATGTATGGCTAGTAACAGACTTTAGTGTTTTCAATTCAGTTAGTGCTTGTGGAATTTGGGGATCTTGTATGATGGGGTAGCCTGTGTTAGCAGCTCTGGTGGGCACCAGGTTCACCACGAGCCAGCAATGTGCTGTTGTAGCCAAGAAGGCCAATGGTCTTCTGAGGTGCAAGAATGGTCTTCTTGAGGGGCAAAAGGATGGGGCCAGACTCTGGGCAGTGGTGCCAGGGACAGGCCAAGGGGCACTGGGCAGCAGCTGGGAGCCCGG
>JANHGL010013072.1:10211-24489 GCA_024611195.1 Ceyx melanurus | reverse complement strand
GGAGCCTGTGCCACTGATCCACCACCCTCAAGGGAAACAACTTCTTCCTGAGATCCAGTCTAAATCTCCTCTGCTCTAATTTAAACCCATTACCCCTCTTCCTGGGCAGTTTGTAAATTGGCATCTAGTCAAATACTTGCCATTGTAACTGCCCAACCATTTGTGTTTCATAACAGCACCCCTGTTTGTCACCATGACCAGAACACACGTGGTGGCAGCTTCCAGAGAAGCCTTCTACGTGTGGCAGTACCGCGTGGCCAAGAAGCTCACTGCAATGGAAATCAATCAGGTGGCACGGACCAGGAAAGAAGGCAGGGAAAGGTTTGTCTTCAGGCTTTGCCATTTGTCTTCTTTGCTGTTGGTATCATGGATAACAAGGTGGATTCTCCAATGGCTGAAATGTGCACTCATCTTATTTTTCTGCTTGTAGTTGTTGACTTGCAAGTCTGTAAGATTAATTACTAAACAACAGTTTTTCATAACAGATGTGTTTGTTAGCCAAAGCTCTTAGAATATTTCTTGTGCAGTGTCTGCAATTGCTGAGTGCTGCTTGTCTCACAGAGCTGTTTGCCTTGATGGCCTCCCCACCTCCCTTTTTTTCTCCTCCATTCTCTTAGTTTCTGGGCAGCTTCCCTCTGATAACTTCTCTGCTTCTTTTGTTTCAATGCATAGTCTGTCCAACTAGTTCTTCTCCAAATATACTTGTGTCTGTATATTTGAGGTACAATTGTGTGTGGAATTTTATCCTCAAACTAAACAAATCAAAGTCAACATCATTGTGGCTCCAAAATGTTTCCTTCCCAGGTGTTCATTAGTGACATTAACTTTTGTCAGTTCACAAGCTTCAGTTTTATGATTTTCTGTTGTTTTATGTTTTATGGAGAGGCTATAGCATCTTTCTATAAATGTATCTCCTGTCACCAATTATCCATAAGGAGTAATTATTTGTAGATGGTGTAATAACTTCAGTTGTTCCAGTAACTGAATCACGTAGCCTTGGACAAGATTATTAATTTGACAGAAATACTGGAAAAGTAACTAGATGTAATTCAGCACAATCTACTATTAAAAGCAAAAGAGTAAGTTACAATGATCTACTGAAGATAGTAATACATAGACTTTGTGGAAATGAAGGTGACACTTTCCATAAGGACAGGAAAAGCCTGACAAAATAGGAGTTGCATGTTTGAAAAGAGACAATTGGGGTGCTTGATGGTTTGCAGCAACTTCTTGCTGCTGAATGCAAAGATATGAATCATATGGGAATAGGCCATCTGAGCTGTGAAAGTGAGTCTCTGTAGCAATACAAAGGGTTATCAGGGGGGATAGTACAGAAGATAAAGACAGAACATAAGGACAGCCATAGCCTTTATTCTCTTTTCCAATTCCAATACTTTTCTTCTCTGAGGATTTTAGATACCTATATGCTATGTGATCACTTCTTTGTACTTACTTTTTCTTCTAACTTCCCTTTGCTACAGAATTTATCATATTGATGACACTCCTTCAGGATCTGCAGATAGACACCTTGATTACAGCAGAGGTATTGAGGTAAGTTATTTTTAAAAATTATTTTAGTAACTAGTTCATTGTGATGTCTCTGGTAGCTTGAAAGAGAGGGAGTTAGCATTGCTTTATTTATTTTCATAATTAGAAAATATGATTAAAATTTCTTTTACTTCTACTTTTTGTACATAGGTGGTGTTTTTCTTCCCTCTGGTTAGTGAGTTGTTGCTTTGTCATTATTTACTGAATTTATTTACTGAAAATAAATGCCAGACTGAAGGCAACATAGAAAAAGTTTATTCAGGGGTGCAGTATGTAGACACTTGCTGTCATCTTGGTGAGAAGTAGCTCCCCTTATTTCAACAAAGTGTAAGGTTGTTGAATCTCAATAACCATTTTCTAGTATTTTCAGCCTTTCTCACTTCCCATGTGTGTTGGGTGCATCCTCACTGTGGCACTGACCTGAAAATAAACACAGGCCTCACAAGTCAGGGACAGTTGTCTTCTTGTGCTTTCTGTTAAAACACCTTTTGCTTTTTAGGTTTCTTATTTTTCTGGAGGGGCAGGAGAAGAGAGGAAACTGTTAATAGTATTGCAATGATTCCCATAACAAAGGCTACTAATATTATAAACCCTCCAGACACTGTATGCTGACAAGGTTTGATAGTCCCTATGCAGGTGGATACTTAGCAACAGTCTTGTATATTTCAGTAGTGCTTTCTTAATGTTGAATTGAAACTGACACTGGGATATTGCCTGTATATTTTCAGGGGACGAGAGATCCAATTTGTGCAATAACAGCATCTGATAAGATTCTGCTTGTGGTAAGTTACTTGATGAAAATAACTTAAAATAATAAATAACATAAATCTGAGGACTTCTATAATCTAAGTTCTGGGAGGTCTTTCCTAGGTTGTAGGTAAATACACAAAGATTTATAAAGTTTGGCTATTTACATATAGATCACCACACATGATACCATTGGTGATATCACATGTATGTACTATGGAATACACATATTAATAATACATTTATGGTTTATAATTAAGTGTGAGGTGGTGTATCACACCAAACAGCTGGTGTGTGTTTCTTTTCTGAGCTGAAAAGAGTGGTTTCATTAGATGAAAAGACCTACAGGAGGGCTTTAAAACAAACTAACTGAGAAGAACAAATACAGAAAAAGAACACAGTTTCTTCATTTATTATTTTTTAATGGTTATGTAATTTGTCTGGATTTTACAAAATCAGTGAATCATAGGTTAAAAACATGAATGAAGAAAGTGTGAAAATTAGTAGGTGACTAGGGGATTCTGTTTGTGCTTGAAGAGTAAGAGTAAGAAAATAAAATTTCAGTAGCTTTCCTTAAAAGGAGGGGAATGACAGGTGATGTCTTTGAGACCAACCTGGAATATGCTGAAACTGAAAGCATATAACAGGGCTTAGATTTTGCTAACACTTAGACTAAATCTGCTTTTCAGTTTGTAGGGTATACAGATGTTAAAAAGTCAAAATGAAAGGTGATTAATGCTGAGGTCTTAGGGATGGCTTGGGGCAGGGGGGAGGAGTAATGTTTTCATTACCTTAAAGCTTAATATAGACTAATTTCCAGCATAAGAGTTAAACAGCAGGTAAAATAAGCTGGATCTCTTTTACAGTCTATAGAAACACCATGAGAACACAGTGGCAGTGCCCATGTCAGTCTGGGGATGTCAAACTCACTTTAGTCTGTCTGACTTGAGGCAGAGCATGGTCTGTCATTTGGCAAAGCAAAGATAAAGCACACTGGTAATTAGATTTATTTACTGTTACTCGAGTGCTTGAATAACCAGTACACTTTATAACTTCTACTTTTAAAAATAGCTGAGGTCTTGAAGTCACAGAGCTGTACTGCTTTCAGACCTGGGCTGCTGCTCTCACAGGGCACTGATGGAGCAGGTTCAGCAGCTCCAGGGATCTTTGCATTCATCTCCTTTTTGTTATCTAGACTGTGTGTGAAGGTTCATGAGGACCTGTTGGGCTGCTGAAGCTGCTGTAAGGTCTGTCTGTGGACTGTGGCAGGTCATTTTAACATCCCTGGTTGAAGCAGATCTGTGAACTGTGACATCTTAAAGTCTTGTTTAAATAGCACAATTGGGAACTTTGAGGGTGATGACATTCCCTCTTTTCACTGCTGCTCTGTCACTTAGCCAAAAACTCTTTTGTCCAAGACAGCATATAAATAAAACCTTTTTAAAGAGTTTATTGATGGAAAAATTCATTGCTTTTCTCTAGGGAAGAGAATCTGGCACTATTCAGAGATACAGTCTTCCTAGTGTTGGCATAGTACAGAAGTACACCCTGAACTGTCGTGCATATCAACTGTCCTTGAACTGCAACTCCAGGTAATTTACAGATCTGGGACTAACACAGGAATCCAATTTCAAAATTACCCACTGCAATTTGTAAACATTATAATTCTATGAATTCTATGATTCTATAATAATTATCTATGAGTTTTACTATAATAGAAAATTTCAATTTTTAGTTATTAATGGTTGTTTGTCTATTTATTACTTATTAACTACATCTGGCCAATTGTCAGTTTGTTCTGAGACTCCTCTTGAAGGTGTGTGTGTGTAAGCTTAAGGAAACATATACATGAAAATTTATTTATTTTATTTGATGAACCAATTATAAGTTTCCTATGATCATTGCATGAATTGACAAACCTATGTCATAACCTGAAATTTTGTATTTCTTAAGGATTCTTCCTATTTCTGTGATTTTCTAATGCCTGGAAATTTTGTTCATTCTATTCTAATTTTCCATTGTTAAAAGCTGTAGCTGGTGGCAACACTAAGATTCACCTGTGCCAGGTGAAGTTTCTTTCTACTTAACAGCTATTTTTTAATGCAAGAGGGAGAACAAGAGTATTGGTAGAAAGGGCAAAAACATAACTCAATCAAGAGTACTTGTAATACAATTTCAATAACTTCAAAATAACTTTATAATTTCAAACTAAATTCATATGTGTGTGTATCACTCACCTTTTCAGGTATATAGCAAAACCAGATTGCTCCCTCTAAAGGCAATATAATCTAGTCAGAGCCCAAATAATTTGGTTTTGAACCCAAGCTGTTTTCTTAATAAATGACTTTGTGCTAGTGAAAAAGGCTCGAATCCATGACTATTTTGAAGTTAATTTTCTAAATTGCTTTAAAAAAATATTATTGTGGGTGTCTAATTACCTTTCAGTATTTACATGTGCTTTTAAAATGGCATTGTAAAAAATACAGGCTACCATGATTCACTGAAGAACTATGTAACTGGAAAATTTCAAATGTAACCTTTTAGAAATGGTATTTTCCCCATATTTTAAATTACTTCAAAGATTAATTGAATTATATTTCCCATTGTCTGGAAAAAACCCTAAAGAATACACTGTAGTAATGTAAGAAATCCTGTTTTGGAGATTAACATTCAGCTTCACTGCACTGCCTTTTTAATTTAAGTATCTGTTCCAATGCCTTCTAGTAAATAGTGCAAACCATTTCTGTTTGGTTGTTAATTTTTAGGCTCTGGCAAGAAAAATATGGTGAGGGGCAGCTCCTGCCATTTATTCCATGTGGTATCTGAAGTGCTAAGAATTTTTGATATACTGGATGAAAAATGGGCATATTTCAGAACTTTGGCAGGACCAAATCCTGTATGAGCAGATTAAAATCTTCTTTCCATGTCTCTTGTTTCTCTCTGTGGTGTGCAGATGAATGAAAATCACATCTCACAGTCTATGGAATTACACTGGTATTAGACTAGAGGGCAGAGTTGGCCACGTGTGCCTGTTCAGGGGACTAGTTCAGATTTACAACCTTGAAAAGTATTATTGAGCTGTCTTATTTTTTTTTCTGACTTCATTTTTCCCCAGTCGTGTGGCTATCATTGACCTTTCAGGAGTTTTGACTTTCTTTGACTTGGATGCTCGGGTGGTGGACAGCACAGGACAGCAGGTGATGGGTGAGCAGCTGAAACTGGAACGTAAAGATGTTTGGGATATGAAATGGGCCAAAGATAACCCAGATCTGTTTGCAATGATGGAGAAAACAAGGATGTATGTTTTCAGAAACTTGGATCCGGAGGTAAGTATCAACATTGGTAAACTACTCATCTTACAAATTCACTTGCAAGTTGGTGGGTCAGTGTTGAATGGTCTTCTGCTGCTTATTGTTCAATTAGACAAAAGTTTAAACTAAATTGCTTCTGGAAATCTCCAAGTCTTGTCAGCTCTAATGTGGAATTCAGGAACAAATAAATGAAATGAACTGTCAGTCCTGTAAAGATAAAATTCCTGTTACATTTTTCTCAGATCTATGAGGTATTATCAGGAGCATATTATTTTGTATGCTTTGGAAAATATAAACACAATTCCAGTAAAGATATTCAACATGGTTCAGTTGAATCTAAATATTGGCAGGTGTTCCTTTATCTCTTTCTCATAATTTAGTTATAGAAAGCAGGAGGATTTTAAATTAAGTCTCTGCATATGGAATTCTGAGTAATATTAAAGATACTAGCATTTGTTTCCTGTTGGAAATGCAATTAAATCCTAGTTTGGATAAGAAGAAAATCTCTTTATGTGTAGCTAACAGATTTGTTTAGGATTTATTCAGACTGGACAGAAATTCATTCCTTTGTTAATTTACTTAATTTTAAGGAACCTATACAAACTTCTGGATATATTTGCAACTTTGAAGATTTAGAAATCAAATCTGTTCTTCTGGATGAAATATTAAAGGTAAGTATAATTAATTCTACTTTGTAGGAAACGTTGGTTTCTGTCTTAATCATTTATACTGTAGATATCTATGTTGTGTGAAAGTAAAAGTGTCATGAAATGAAATGATGTTTCTTTATCCATCATGTTAGAATCCTGAACATCCTAACAAAGATTACATCCTCAATTTTGAGATTCGGTCGTTACGAGACAGCCGAGCACTGATTGAAAAGGTTGGCATTGAGGAGTCTTCCCAGTTCATAGAGGACAATCCACATCCCAGACTTTGGTAAATTCTCTTTGTAGGCCAACTTTCTTTAAAAATGGTCTTCTTTTGGATTCTTTTCCCTTTCAGACAGATCTAGTATTAAACTGCAAAACCACAACCTCAAAACAAGCCAAAGCAGTTTACACTTTAAACAGAATCATTTAAGGAAAAGAAAAAGAAAGGTAACAGTGCTCAGCTGCAGTCTGAGTGGCTGCCATTCTAACTGAGAATATCTCTGTAATGAAAAGTAGAAGAAACAAAAGCTTCATTGACAAGCTACTTGTAAATGACACCAATTCTCTTTAACTCTCTGGAGATTGTTTCTTCATCTGTACCTTTCTTCAATAATTTTGGCTCTAACTGATTTCTCACAATATTTGAATATTCAACTCTCCTCAAGGTGGGTTGAAAGTTCTATGTTATTTCTAACAGTTCAGAGAGGAATTTAGAATTTCTGAAAGACTGGCCAAGACAACTTGCTTTAAAAGTTTGTCCCAAAAGCCTTTCCTTCCTGTCTAGTTGTGCTTTCATCTCCAGAACTTACATTCTGAAAAACAGAATTTGATAGCTACACATTGAAAGCTTCTGTTAATAGGACTGTGTGTAGTAAAAGTTTTATATCTTAAAATTACAAAATACATGTCATGTCAAATGCTTTGCTTCAGAAATACCACGAAGTTAAGTTTTCATTATGCAGAGAAGCACACAGTAGGTGCCATGTTTACACAGAAGAGAAAGATTAGAAGTTGTGGATGTAAAGGAAATATAGTCTAGATTAGAACAGGACCCTGCCCTTACTGCTAAAACACAACAAACAAGATCATGTATGTCACAGATTGATTAAATTTGCCATACTGTGTTTCTCTTGGTTTCATTGGTGTTAGCAATGAGCACCTGCATTGAAGTGACACCAACCATCTCAGATTGATACAAACAATACTGAGTTGATACTGCAAAGGATGGTTCAGGTCACTGAATACAGCAATAACATGATTGCTTTTGGCAGTGCCCTACTACTGCACTGATTTTGTTTTACAATGTCAATCAGTGTAAATTTACCTAGCTTTATTTTTGCAGGAAATTGTAGGGCTCATTCAAGCACCTGATGGGTGTAGGTTGGCTGAAGGGAGATATTCTCTAGTTGCAGAACTAACCAGCAGGTCAGTACCAGTACAAGATCTCCCAAACTGCTCTGCTCTTCCAGATTGCTGTCTCAACTGGATAAGGAGCATCCAGATGGATGAGAAGGATAATTAGTTCTTCATGGTCAATTTAGTCAGAGGCCTTCAGACTGAGGCTGCCATCAAGGCTTAAGGTTATGGTACATGCACAGGTAGAAATAATCTAAATGGAGCTGCACTGAGACCAGCAACACTTTTCACACTGACAACTGTAATACTCAAACCCTGCCCATTCCTACCAAGCCAATGTCCATTTGAACAGTTGAACAAAAGAATATTGGCAATTATTTGAACATCCTTCCCTGAGCAAATACTGGCTAGAGCTTAGAACATACCGGAGACAAACATACAACTGAATTAAGATTAGTTAGTAAACAATACAACTGCAGTAACTTGCTCTTATTTAAATAATGACAAGTTAAATGGATCCTTAATTATCTTTATAGCTGCTTTTCCAACATTTGTTTTTGACACAGGCGTCTCCTGGCTGAAGCTGCTCTGCAGAAGCTGGATCTGCAGACTGCTGAGCAAGCCTTCGTACGCTGCAGAGACTACCAGGGCATTACCTTTGTGAAGCGTCTGGGCAACCTGCAGAGCGAGGCCATGAAGCAAGCAGAGGTGGCAGCCTACTTCAGCAGATTTGAAGAAGCTGAAAGAATGTATCTGGATATGGACAGAAGGTAATTGCAGGCAGTCATGTCAGCAGCAAATAAAGGAAAAAAAATAAAGTCAGGGGGAAAAAAAAGTGTTTGCCTTAATAAGGAATGAAATGTTATCATAGCATCACAGAAATGTCTGCGTTGAAAGGGACTTCTGGAGGTCATCTAGTCCAACCCCCCAGCCTGCTGAGAACAGGGACATCTTCAGCTAGAGCAGCCTCATCAAGCCCAACCTTGAATGTCTTCAGGGATGGGGCCTCAACCGCCTCCCTGGGCAACCTGTTCCAGTGTCCACCACTCCCGTGGTAAAGAACTTCTTCCTTATTTCTAATCTAAAACGACTCCTTTCTAATTTAAAACCATTGCCCCTTGTCCTTTCACTCCAGACCTTTGTAAACAGCCCCTCTCCAGCCTTCCTGTAGCCCCCTTCAGGCATTGGAAGGTGGCTATAAGGTCTCCCTGGAGCCTTCTCTTCTCCAGGCTGAACAATCCCACTGTTCTATCACTGAAGACTCTTTACCAGTTTCTGGAAAGACAGAAAAGGATCAGAGAGAGAATTTTTTTGTATCCATAGATAACCAATCCTTTATGTAACTCAGCACTTGCCAAACCGTTTGCAAAGCCTCAGCTGTTCCAGGTAGTGCTGTGTTTCATAGATGTTTTCTCATAAGTATTTTGTTGGTATTTTAACTGAGATTGCAAAAAACCAAAACAGTCTTAACTGATGTTTAATTTATGTACTGTTGCTCTTAGCTCCTCACCAAGTACACATTCTTCCAATTACATACACAAACAACAAGAGCTTTTAATGAACTGTAATCTCTGGAGAGACAGAAAGAACTTTGGATGAAACTGTGGACCAATCAATGGAATTTTTGCTCAGGAATGAAAACAAACAAAGCAAAATTACAGTATTACTATGAAATATAAATTAGCACTAAGTAATTAGATAGAGCACTGTCTTTACAGAAGAAGGACAAGGAGAAGTAATAAGCAGCAGTTGTACAATGCAGCCTGTAGATGGTGGTCAAACATGGAGAAGTACAAACCACTTGGGCATATGCAGGATTTTTAAGCTTTGATTAATGGAGCCATGAAAAAAGTAGGGAATGATGGAAATAAAATAATGCTTATATCATGCTGTAAGAATGAGAAACCTTCCCCAGGAAGTGGGGTGTGGGGAGTGGGGAAGGCAGGAGCTGGAGGAGAAATGCACATTAGAGACTGGGAGTAGAAAACTTTCTTGCACATAATCAATTAACTGATAGACATAATGGTGTTTGGAGAGGTGGACTGCCTCATGAGCACTTCAGTCACACTGCAACACTCATTTTTAGATAACACATATTCCTTTCCATGTGTCTGAAGAGAAATTTGGCCCTTGTAAAATTGCAGATATATAATTGCTTTTATGGAATACTGTTTAAATTGTAAACAAGATATTTGGGAATACTGTGATGAAGGTTATGAACACAAAAATATTTTGGGATGATTTTCTCAATACTTTTATTAACTATTTTATTGTCTTTGACTTTCTTCTCCTGTTTTCTGTTTCTACTAGAGACCTTGCCATTGGACTGAGGATAAAACTGGGAGACTGGTTTCGAGTACTGCAGCTGCTGAAGAGTGGCTCTGGTGATTCAGATGATGCTCTCCTTGAGCAGGCACACAATGCTATTGGAGATTACTTTGCAGACCGCCAGAAATGGTATGTTCTGGAGAGGAACCAGTGAGAAGGAATTTACAAAGTATATATTTGTTAAATTAAGACTTAATTTATGAGGGAGGACAAACAGCAGGAGAGTCAGGATGCAATTTATGGGTTCATTTTGGAGTGATGAGATTTAGCTCAGACCTTTATGGTTCCACCACTTCATGCATCTTTAAACAGAGAGCTGTTGATAACCTGTCCAAAGAATGAAGTCCCAGTTTTGCCAGAAGCCTGTCTGTCTCAGAGGAGGGGAGTGGAAGAAATACCTATCCACTTGTATTAGGCTTGATTAATGAAAAAAAACCCCAACCCAACAGAATTAGGAGAGAATTATTAAACATCAACATATTTCAAAACTAACCACAAGCTTTCAGAATGCTTAGACCCACATACATTTGAAAAAGTCCAGAATTTTCTTTCACCTGGATCTGCCTTCAGCTATTGTCCAAACTGAGCACCCAAGGAAGATTTTAAGAACAGTGCACACACAGAACACATTTTGCAGTCAGGTACTTACTGAGCCAGAAGTGATGTCTTCATAGTTAATCATTTGCTAAAAATTTTTCTTTCAGGAACTTTCTGTGTTGCCTTCTAAGCCCATGTAAACCTTTTAGCGTCCAGAACACTCAGAGTTCCAGAGCTCCACTCTGTGTTGCAATTACCCAGACTATATGTCACAAATAACCTGGGTCTCAAAGCAGTTACAAACTGGTGATCAGATTTTGAAAGTCGATTTTTAAATGCTTTAGGTAACTTCAGGGAATGGTCTTGGACATCTTAGTGCTTGTGTTTTAAAATATGGAGGCATAAGAGGAAAGGCCTTAGCTACAAGTTTAGTTGCAAGTTGTTGTCCATCTGATCTGTGCAGATGTGAGAGTGCAGGTGTAAGATTCTCTGACTTCCTAACCTTAAAGCTAGTCAGAGAATCAAACTTGCTACTACTTCAGTACAGTGACCTCTGAAAATTACAACTTTTAGTGCATTTTAGAAAAGTGGTGAAATTCTAGCTACAAAAGCACTCTCAAGCAAAGTTACCTAGTTAAAAGAATATAATTTTAAATTTACAAATGCAAAAGGCTTACACAGTGAGAAGCTTCACTTGTGTTTATGTCTCAGAAGCTACCACTTTGTTTTTGTTTTCTCCTTAGGTTAAATGCTGTACAGTATTATGTGCAAGGACGAAACCAGGAACGTTTAGCTGAATGCTACTACATGCTAGAGGACTACCAAGGACTGGAGAATCTGGCTAACTCACTGCCAGAGAATAATAAATTACTCCCTGTAAGCAAAAGCACCTTTATTTTAATTTGCTTTATTCTCAACTATTTAATTTAAGTTTCTCATCTTGTAAGAGTTGAGAAAGAAAGAAAGATTGTAGGATGTGATCCACTCAAGCATGCCAATAGTACTTTGGTATTGATCTCCAACATGGCTGTTGCTCTCATGCTCCCATCATTTTTCCTTTCCCTTCTTGGCCAGGTTCCCCAGAAACCTGATCATTCATCATGTTTTATGGCCACGTGGCAACATCATAATTCACTGATTCCCTCCCCAAATTGTGGCATTCCTCTCTAAAATAGCTTTGTTTCCCTGAGAAGTTACTCCCCATGGCTGGGCACTTACTTTGGCTTTGACTTTGTCATCTAATCTCCACTGGTGGTTTTTTTCCCCAAAGTCTTCCTGGTTGCTCTGCTTTGTTTAACTTCTTACATGATAGCTCTACTGGGATTGCTAATGTACAGTGAAAACCAAAGATACTCTGCTGAAAGGAGGGAAAGTAGGTGGTATAGACTGAAATGACATACTAAGTAACAGCTAATTCAAAACCAGGATATGACTGATTAATCCAAAATGCATGAAAAATGCAAAATATGCCCTTCTAATGCCATGGGTTTTTTTGAACAAAGCACAACATAGCATTTTCTTTTTAACCTCTAATAATGAAGTTTTGTGAAATACTTTAAATAGTAAGAACTCAGTCCTACTTTGATTTGAATTTTTTTAATAGTATTTGTCTGTTGGTTGTTTTTTGTTATTTTCCTTTTTTTTTTAAGTTAGAAGTAGTGTGTGAAATTATAGCACATTTTTCTACAGATTCACAAGAGAGTGTGGGATTTTCACAGAATCCATGACGTGAACAACCCTTTCCCCCAAACTTCTTTGAGTTGAATGAAATAGAAATGTAATAGTATTAAATAGAAATATAATGTTGCTACACAATGTTCTAAAAATCTGGAAGTGAATTTAACATAGTGCTAATGCTTTTTGCAGGATATAGCTTATATGTTTGTAAGAGTGGGGATGTGTGAACAAGCTGTGGCAGCCTTCCTGAAATGCAATCGACCAAAAGATGCAGTAGATACCTGTGTACATCTCAACCAGGTAAAACAGCAGTACCTGTTACCTGCTTTACTGACATCAGTTCAATAGTGAGATTTCTAGCCTAATGCCCACTTGTGTATCTGATTCAACATGGTTTCTGGAAAATTCATACTTCAGTGGTTAAGCCAGTTATCTGAAGTTAGGATTGGACTATAGGAGGGAAAGCTCTGTGTAGCAGTGCTACCTCTGCCTGTGTGCATGGTAAGAGTGCTCAGCAAAGACAACTGTGGCCTTTGCTGCCTCTAGGGAATGAGGGGAGGGCTGGAGAGCTTCTGACTGCCCATTTTCCACATCTCCCCTCCTTTCCTGTAAGGAGGCAGATGTATTTAGGCTGCATCAGGATGTTGTTGGAAAAGATGTGATCTGAAAAATGTCCTGTGTTTACAGCTAGAGCTGTTCCCCACAGTGACTTACCTGTGCAAATGTTTGTGTCAACCCAAGTCAGAGAGAAACTGAGGCTGGCTCAGGGTGGCAGGACTGGGAAGTGCTGGCTATACATGAACAAATTCCTGGTTTGAGGATCTGAGGAGTTATTATCTAGGAGATTCATCCAAGTTTCTCAGTCCTGCCAAACTTTTCATCTGGGGCAAACAGTGTAGTGAAACTATTGAAGATCACGAAAATTCACAGAAAAATTAGGTATATAGAAGGAAAACTAGTGTTACTGTTTGCCTTAAGCTTAGAGGCTGAAGACCTCTTTTAGATTTGCTTTTGAGGGACTGGATTTCAGGAGTATCAGAGGTGTTGAAATGCATGTGCCCAGCCATGAGCAGCAATTAAGTGATTTCTCAAAGCTTTTACCGAAGCAGAAGCAACTACTTTGTATGTGGCTTTTGGGCAGAGGTCCAGCATCTGTTTCACAGGCTGTATCAAGTGATTGGCAGTGATATTAGCATTTGTATTCTCTTGCTTTTAACTTTAATTTTACAGTAGCCTGGTTCTAAATTGTGCAGATTCACACACAAATGTTGCAGACTATTCGTGGATAACCAGCTTGTTCTGAGAATGTATTTGAAAAAGTTTGGTTGATAATTGTTTGCTTTCCTTTCTAGTGGAATAAAGCTGTTGAGCTGGCTAAAAATCACAACATGAAAGAGATTGGATCCTTGCTATCCAGATATGCAAGTCATTTACTGGAAAAGAATAAAATCTTTGATGCTATAGAACTCTATCGTAAAGCCAATTATTTCTTTGAAGCTGCTAAACTCATGTTCAAGGTATTTCAGGTTTTATTTTTGTGTCAAATAACTGGGGGGTTTGGACTAGCTCTTACTATTTTCAGGCTACTTCTATTTTCTTGGGGTTATTTTAATGTTAACAAAGTCCAGGCAATAAGCAGATGTCCTTATACAGGATGCTGCAAAGAGGAATTCCAGCCTCTAAGTTCAGTTACCTACATCTGAAATAGTTACCCTGAATGTCCTCAGTAGCCAGTGCAGAGGAGATTCTCAGGACAAAACCATCAGATTTATTTTGGGACTTTCACTTTAGAATGAGATGAACTGCACCTCAGAAAAGGTCCTGTATCCCTACATTGCCTAGTAAATGAGTACAGTAGATGAACAGGTGCAATGTCCATTTTATTTTATATGATCTGTGCATTAATTTGATCTCCTTTATTTAAAAAGCAGCAATACAATTAACTAGAAGTTAAATTTTGGTATTTCTTCCATTGCTACCTTCAGGTAGAAACTGCCATGTTGTGCTTTTGAGATAAAGATGTTGCTCAGTTTTGGTTCGGCTGCAGAGATCTCTGTACATAGCTTACAAAGTCTGTAAGAGTGATAGGTAATATAGTTAATAGTTATAGGAATATATATA
>JANHGL010013069.1:8531-23611 GCA_024611195.1 Ceyx melanurus | reverse complement strand
TATATGGAATATAAATACCAGAACAGACCCCTAAGCAGACAACAAAAATAAGTTAACATTTATATTAAAAAAAAATAATAATTACATCAGCAGTCTGCATATTTTTAAATAATTTTCTTTGGAAACCCTTCCAGTCAGAATTCACCCCCAAATGGTAATTGCTGAATGTCTTAATTGCTCAAAAGCTGGTACTCAAGGGAGGGAGAAACCATCTTTACACTTTTGGCACAACAGGAAACTTTGCTACCCTCTGAGTTTACATCTTCTCCTCCTCCCACCATCACATCTTCAGTACTTTTTGCTCTGTAGAGTGCATACAGCTTGGCTGTGTTTAAATAAGAGACTATTATATTAAATATTCTCCTCTCCCTGCTTGCTAAAGACTACTGTATATGCAGGGGGAGCAAAGGCTTGGCAGATGGTCAAGACCAAACAAAATGAGTGGAGCAGACCCTGGCTGCATTTTGTGGGGGGAGCTGCAC
Source organism: Ceyx melanurus (assembly GCA_024611195.1). Taxonomy (NCBI): domain Eukaryota; kingdom Metazoa; phylum Chordata; class Aves; order Coraciiformes; family Alcedinidae; genus Ceyx; species Ceyx melanurus. The sequence continues at coordinate 23,129 of JANHGL010013069.1, read as the reverse complement.
TCAAAACACACCCTGAAATGCACCTGGGAGATAATGTACATGTTGCCCTCACTGCCTCCAGTTCCAACCCTGGCAAGAAGAGTCTCCAGTGTACTAGAAGGAGGTCAAGATTGAGACACCTCAGTGGGCAGAAAGGTTATAAATCCTGTCTTGGAAATCTGTGAGAGATGGTTCATGGTCTGGCTGTGTAAGTTGGGAGATGATGGTCTAGTTCTCCATTCTGCTGCACCAGATGTCCACTGAAACCCTGGTCAAGTCATGCAGGGGTCTGTTCTTCAGCTCTCCATGCAAATGACAGGGGCAAAAACCTGTCCCTTCAGCAGTGAGAGCCATGCTGACCAACAGATGATTGTCCAGTGTCAGTGTTCAGTAGTGTGGAGGACACCTAGGGCAGCATCTGCTCTGTGGATGGGAGGAGTTATTTCTGTGTTATCCATTGAGGATGCCTCACCCCTGGAAGTGTTTGACATCAAGGCTCTGAGTAATCTCATCTAGTGAAAGATGTCCCTGCCCATGAAAGGAAAGCTGGACTAGATGATCTACAAAGGTCCCTTCCAACTCAAACCACTCTGTGATTTTATTATTATTATTTTTCAGCACAACCTGAAGCATCAATTCAAATCAGTGGCATGACATGGGCATGGGTCACCTACATGAACCTTTAACAAGCCTTTTTTTTTTTTAGGGTAGTGAATTTGGCTGGGGAAAGCTATTAGAGAATTAAGAAAAAAAAAAGAAAAATAATCTTACAGCAAAACCAAGGCATTGCCAACCAAACACTGGTCTCAACTCCAAATTTCCCACCTTTCCCAACTAGGTTGTGGAGATATCTCCAGCTTCAAAGGGAAAGCTCCTCTCAGCAAGTCAGACCCTACAGCTTAGTGGTGTTTTCTGGGCTGCACACTACTGCAAGCAGAGCCCCTGCACAGCCCCACAGCTCTCCCCTGCACAGGGGGCACACACCACACACTGCTCATGGATGAATTCAAGCCCCTGAGGATCCCCTCGTGCTCTCCCTTCTGGGGTGGAAACGTGTTCCACCCACTGATGCCAAACCAGTTTTGTGTGCATCCAGCACACAAGCCTAAGGTGGGGAGAGGGAAACAGAGCCCAGCTTGTTGTCAGAGCTGTGTTTATTTCTGCTGGCCACCCCACCACTGCTGGTGATTTCCAAGGCAAAAAGGTAGGACAGCTCTTTGGAGACACATGTGCTTTTCGAGCTGTTCCAGTGCTTGCACCAGACAGCTTTATGGCTCAGCCTGGCAATCCCTCTGCTGTGCACACAGCAGAAACATCTGCTGGCCTTCTCTGCATGCTGGCAAATTACCACCCACCCAGCAAGCAGCAACCACAAACCCTCCCAAGCACCCCAGCAGTGTAAAGCACGTAAGTATGCAGTTAAAAGTTAAATACAAGAACTATGAGACCTGATACTTTCAAGAAGGCAAGTTTTGCAGGTGCTTCCTCTGTCAGGCAAAAGGAAGGTGGTGTTTGGAGAGTGTGCATGTGGGGTACAGCTCACGTTGGGTGAAGGAGTCTGGGCTAAGCCTGACAGTAGCAATGCAACATCTGCTCCACGTATAACCAGGTAGAGTATCTGTGGGGAGGTAATTCCTGGAGCTACTGAAAGGAAGACCTTGGTGAGGCCTGGTTTCACAGCAGCATTTAAGGTTAAGTGGCACACAGAAGCAGTTTTCTTTCTACACACTGGAAATGAAAAAACCAGGAGAGGAAGGAAGGGAAATGCAGAGCCCCACAGCAGCTGACCCTGTTGCCAGGAGGACTCCAGAGGTGTGGCTTTGTTCCTTGTGATCCCTTTTCATTGTGCTACTGGGCAGACAGCGAGCTGCAGGAGCGGGCTGGGGAGTCCCACCTTGAACACCTCCTCATCCTCGTGTTGTTGAGTCACCAGATGTGGCCTGGGTCAGGACCCTGACCACAAAGCTTCCCTCCCAGCTGCCTGTCAGCCAAACAGGGGAGTCATTTACAGCTGTCTGAAGCAGCGTCCGTGTTTCTCTCCACATCTGCTGAGGCTGTGTAGGTGGCTTCCACACTGTGCCTTATTCCATAGGTAAAGTAGATTATAAAGCCTGTGGAAGGCAAGGGAAGAAGGCAGGGTGAGCTCTGGAAGGGAACAGCAACCACTGCTAACACCCCCCAACACAGTTACAGCAGAGCCAAGCCAGCTGCTAGCAGATGGCCACCACTTTTTCCTTAGCAAAAGCCATCAACACAGGCACCAGCCTTTAAGAGACAATCTACCCAGGCCCCAAACTTCTGTGGTTTTCAGTGAGCATGTCTGGACTAGTGTGTCCAGTTCTGGGCTCCCCAGTTCAAGAAGGACAGGGAAATATCAGAGAGAGTCTAATGCAGGGCTACAAAGATGATGAAGGGACTAAAGCATCTCTCTGATGAGGAAAGGCTGAGAGCCCTGGGGCTGCCCTAGATGACCTTGCTCTAGCAGGGGGGTTTGGACTCAATGATCTCCAGAGGTCCCTTCCAAACCCTCCCAGTTTGTGATTCTATGATTCTATGACTGCAGTTCTCTCTGCACTGCAGCTTACTCTCTCCATTTGTGTGCCTACAGCTTCTGTCTCAGTATATATGCCCTTAACCAATACTAATCTTGTTTTCCCTGGACATTTCAGGCAATTTGGCCTTCTCCATCTCACCTATGAGCATCCAGACTGCAAATCGTATCCAGGTGCCTGCATCTAGCTGCATCATGAGGTAAACATTCACAAAAATGCTCACAACAGGAAGAAGTGGCAAAAGAGGTACCTGAAAAAAAAGAGGGATACATTACATGTGTAGGGATGATAAATGGGCAGGCAAGAACATCACATCCTGCAAAGTTGTTGGTCTTTCTTTATTTAATCCTAACAAGAAAACCCACAATCCACATTTAAGGCAAGCAGCTGTTCACATCAGTAAAGAAAGGGGCTGGGCACACAAATCAGAAAGCAGAAGAAGAGTATTTTACCAAGTCAGTAGGGACAAATGACACTTCCCTAGGAGGGTGTACCCACAGATTGCAGCAGTGATCTCTGAACTTCTGATAAGCAGCTCTGAGCTCCTGGTAGAGTGGTAAGGTCTCAAAAGACTGGAGCAGAGAGACAAATTACCTCTTAAAAAGAAATATAGAAGAACAACTGGGGGACAAACCAATTACCTTTGGATTCCCATAGAGTTAGGAGAAAAAATATTATTAGAAGGAGATTAGAAGGAGCCATTACAGGTTTAGCAGTGACAAGTCTATATTTTTTTGTTTATTTGGTAGTGGCTGAGGAGCTAAAAAAGTAAAATACTTCTGAGTGTAAGGCAATGAGATATCCTGAGAAGCAAGTTCAAAAAAATACAGTTCCTAAGTTTTCTGCTTCTGGACATTTCTGCTTCCACATCTGGGGCCAGAAACCCAAAGATGAGTGGCAAACACGGGCTACTCTGGTTGGATTAAATTACTAAAAGCAGGGAATTTGCTGAAAAACTGTAACTGAAGAACAATCAAAATGAAAGCAGTTTGGAGGATGGTATCAGGATCCAAACCTAATTAAATAAATTGGAAAAACAGCCTGAAATCAATATGATAAAACATGACTTACAGGATTACACTGGAGGAATAAAACCAAACCAACATCCCAGTGTTTAATATAGAGCTACTGGCAGACCTGAACAGACAAGTGCACAGTGTGCCTGTGTTCTCTGCATGCCCCCACATGCTGATACAGGCCAACGTGCACTTCAACCACTTCCCAAGCAGCTCTTTTCTAGCTACACCTCCCAGGACACTCACCTTAAAGGAGAGCTTGGTTTTGCTTTCAGGTTGTTTCCATATAATGAAGCTGACAACAAGAACAAGGATGGCTGCAATAATCCATACAGCCTTTATCAGAATGCTTGGCTCAAGGGCAGTGAGGATACAGCTCCCCACGATAAGGAAACCTGGAAACAGACACCAAAAGCTTAATTATTTTTTTTTAACTGAGGAAAAAAGACCAAACCCAAAACCACCAGCAGGCAAAGCAGAGTCTGAAAGCTCAGCAAATAAACCAGCAACACCTTAAAAAGCTAACTGTAAGAAATATGCCTTTCCACCTATACACCCCTCCCACTCCGATCTGTGGATTGCTTTTCAAGTCATAAATTCAATCCATAGATCCTCAGTTCTTCTGGCCACTACAAAAGCTCATCAAAATTAGGGCCGTGATGTGAGCTTTCCCACCATGGTGGGTGCAAGAACCCAGCAGCTGGCTCACTGGACCAGAGAGAGCCTCACTGCATGATGCTTACCAATGATGAAGGTTGAGACATTCACTACTGAGCCAGAGAATTTGGAGGGGTCTGAATTTGGGGGACACAGTATGGCTTTGAGGGAACATTTCTCCTCTTCCTCTGGCAGAAATCCAGCCTGTGACTCACTGGTGCTCACAGACTCATTGTTATCTGTCTCCTCTGTTGTCCTAGCCATCTGGTATGCCAAATTAGGCTGCTCTGGCTGATACCTAGGAAAAGAGAAATGAAACAAATGCACGTTGGTTTGGTGCAGTTTACTATTAGTTTAAGAGCCACTCTGATAGCCATGGCTGCACCCCAGATCACTGCAGAACCAGAACAGGGCCACAATACTCCACCCCCTTCTGTTTCAGGGGGAAAACAGGAATATTATCACAACGTGCACAAGTATGGTCAGTTGTTATCACCTACAGCTTGGCTGTAGTGTCAGGGTATTCAACTGAACAGAGCTCTTCCGTATATCCTGTCATCCACAGCACCAAACCACCCCTGAGTGATAGAGGTGAGGACTGGAGAAGGGAGCAGCAGGGGGACAGACAGACAGAAAGGGCCATTTTGAAAGACACCTTCAAATCACTCCTGTGGGGACGTGTCTGCCACAAGGGCAGTTGTGAAACACTGAGAAATCATCAAGGTAATTTTTAAGTAACATGATCTTTAAAATACAGGCCTCGTGGGCAGAGTGCCAAGTAATGAAGATACTCCATTTTCAGCTTAGGGTAGGGAAGCTGTGGGGGCTCAGCACTTCTGGAAGACATGCACTGAAGCACTGATCCTGCAGACACATGCTGAGCCTTTCTGATGCTGCTAGACTTTATCTTGAATCCCCTTTCAAAAGGAAGATGACCTGAAACTGTATCCCCAGTGGGAACAAAAGTCCTGATGACACAGGCATCCAGGACACCCACATCTCTTCCCTACCCACTGGCACATCCCCAGGGGTATTCAGGGTTGATGGCAGCAGCAGCAGCATGGCCCTGGGGTTAACCAAGTTCAGAGAATCCCCTTGCAGATCCAAAGAGCACAATCCCTGATGAGCTTAAAGAAACAAGTTCTCCACATGCTTATAGCTGGAGATGTTCCTGGTTTTACTGGCACCCTGGAAATTATAAAGGCAGCTGATCTCTGTGCAGATTTCTGTCTGGGTGGTACAAGAGGGGCTGATTCTACACCCATACCTCAGCACCAACACGCAGGCTGCCACCAAAGAGTAAGCCAGGAGGGTCCCAATGGACATGAGATCCACAAGATCTTTCAAGTCGAAGAGAAAGGCCATAACAGCTGCAGGAGAGAGGGGGGAAAAAAAATCAGTTAAAGGGTAGAACATGCACATCTCAGGAGCATTAACAATGATGCAGCACGTGTGGCTGTTGCTCAGGGCTTGGCTGGGGAGTGTGAGCTGTCCTGAGATGGGGAGAGGCAGGATTTGTGCTTGAACAGCCCAAGTCTCACAAGGTGTTCCAGCACAGCCTCACTAGCTGCAACTAGAGCAAATAGGAAGCCTCGTGGGGGGGTTTTCCAGAAGAAGGCACAGACTGCTGTCCCTTAGGGATGACCCCACTTATGCACCTTTATCAGGCAATCCTTGTTTGTTCAGAGCTTTGTATAAGGGTCTTCAGAAGGAGAAATGAGTATGCAGAAGAAGGATGGCATAGTCAGACATTCAGGTGATGCCACTGGTCGTGTGAAAGCACAGGGATCTCAGAGCTGATCCTGACCCAAGTGATTCATGCTCCACACTCTCCCAGGGCATGTCCTGGAAACCCAGGGCACCCTCTGGATGAGCTTATGTCTCCTTTCCACACATTCCTGTAAGCCTTTGGCCCTTACCTGCAACAGCCCCTGATGTCACCGTGGCAATTATTGGAGTTTTTCTCTTCTCGTTGACTTTAGCCAAAAACTTGAAGAGAAGTCCATCTTCTGCCATTGCATAAATGATTCGAGGCATTGGAAACATGGAGCCAAGGAGACTAAGGACACAGAAGGGGGGGATGTAATCTACTTATATCACCTCCTGCTGAGCACAGGCACATAAAATGAATGGAATTTGATGGCAGTACAAACAGAGAATAGGTTGATTTCATTCAATTCAGCTTCTCCTTCAAGGGGTCCCTCCACACTCCCATATTACTCATAGCTGGCAACTAAATCTTAAGATTTAAGATGCCTAAACTTGGCTATGGGGCATGAAAACAGCCTGACCTTCAGGTAGCAAAAAGAGCTGCAACTTCTATGAGCCTCTGTGAGTTGCTCATGCAAGCGAATAAATCAAAGTGGATCTGAAACAATAGGCTTCCAGGATGCAGGAGATGACATATTCTGACTCCAGCCTGCTCTGCCTCCCATCCAGATGTTTTTCCTGCAGGCAACCTGCAGAGAGCCAGCCATGGATACAGTAAGCCCCATATGGTCCAGATGTGCCCTGCACTACCTGACACAAGTCTGCTCTTCAATCAGCAAGCCAGGGTGTCTTGCAGGCAAACTGTGCTTGCACTGTGGAGCTGCCTCTTTGACTTAAGTCACTGAATCCAGACCTATATTCCAGAGATAGAGATGCTGGGATTTTCTGAAGTACTACTGATCACATGCATCTCTCCATCACAGGGTGAAATCCTGGTCCTTTGGAAGTCAACAGCTCTGAATTTAACCTCTGGGCTCAGCTTCCTTGAGACACAGAGCACAGTGAAGGCAAAGCCTTGACATGCACCATTGCTTAAAGGAGCTGGAGATATGTCTGCCTTGAGAAATGCAGAAAGGAAGAGCAGTGTCTCACCTTGTAGAGAGTGCACACAAGGAACCAACAGCTACTGCATAATTGGCTCCATCCCAACCCACGTATTTAAAGGCATTGGGCAGAGGGCTGTTGGTATCCAGTTGGTAGTAAGGCATCATGAGTGTCAGGGCAGCTGAGACGCCAAAATAAGCCACGAAGCAGATGAGCAGAGATGCCACAATGCCAATAGGAATGGCCTTCTGGGGGTTTTTTACCTCCTCACCTAGAAGAAAGAGATGGAAATGTCAGCTCAACAACTGTCAGTAAGTTTCTCCTGAGCTAAGGCATGCAGCTGGGGCTTTCAAAGCTTCATGGGCAGCAAGGTGCTGTTTGACACTAACACTGCTGGTGGCCTGCCCCATCCACCTGGCATACCACAGCCTGTGTGCTTCCACTTCTGCTGCCACTGTCACTCCTTCTGACAAACATTTGTGGAGGCCTTGTAAACTCAGGCACAGAAACTATCTGGATTAGTAACAGTCCTTTCCCTGAAAAAGATTCTTTTTACTTCCTATTACTCCTGCTATTCCACTGATGGTGCAGCCCCAAGAAGAGCTCAGTAATCACAGATGATGGGGCAAGAATAAGACAATCAAGTTGGGATGAATGTGTCAAAGAAAAGAAATCCTCAAGATTCAGGTAGTGATTGATTAAGAAACAACTTTGACCCTTGTCCTACAAAGCTGCTCTCTGAAAGTGAGATCTCCCCAGGTTTGGCATTTCAGGAGATTGGGATCTGTGTTGTGCAGTGTTACTGAAAGCCAATTTACCAGCAACCAGGTTGATGACCAGAATGAAGCCATCTTCCTTCTTACCTGTAGTAGCAATACAGTCAAATCCCACAAAAGCATAGAAACATGTGGCTGCCCCTGAGAGGACTCCTTTCCATCCATAGGGCATAAACCCTCCAACACCATACAGCTTTTCTTCCTGTGTTTGACTAAAAGACATGGCACTGAGTTAGAAGTCATCCTGCTGAGGTGGGAGTAACAAAACATTCATAACAAAATCTAAAGCTGAAGGAACATTCTCTCCCTTTCACAGGTTACCAAACAAATAGCAGGCAAAACGTTAAGCCCTACCCAGTGCTGAGCTTTGGATTGGCCTGCAACAGCCTGGGGAGAGCCATGGAACAAAAAACACTTCATGGTTTGTCCCCACCACCTGCTTTTTGGAGCAGATAAAAATGTCTTGGCTAAGACAGGGAGAAAATAGCATGAGTTTTAAAATCCCTCTCCTAATATGACTGTCTATGTGCAGATAAACACATTAATTTAACAATAAGCTTTTGAAAATACACAACATCTCAATCTTCCTGATCAAGATTGAGAAACCACCCACTTTTCACCTAAGATGGACTCAGATAATCTAAGTGTACATGAGTAGACCTCAGCAAGCAATGCCAGGTGCCACGACTGTCTAAATTCCACCCAATCCTTCATTCTCAGCTTCAGAATTCTCTCTCCCAAACTCAAACCCAAACTGTGCCTGCACCCCTGAGGCACCAAAAGCTTTGCTGAGCCTCATCCCAAGTCAAAAGACAGACATGTACTGATCCCAGTGCACTCTGGATCAGGACCCCAGATCCACGTGCCTGTGTTGAGTCATGTGTAACATCCCTTCTAGTGATTTACATCACTTTTTGAAGGAACAGTATTTGGAAAGATGAATTAAGGCCATTAAAGTAAATCCCAAATTTTGCAAGTCTTCTCAGGTTTAAGTATTTGAACTCTTGCAGAAGCACTTAGATGAAAAATGGCCTGTTCTGCAGAAAGCACCAGCCAAATGTGGATTACTCTGGAAATAATGATCAAGTAAACCCTAGATAATTTTTACAAAAATAATAAGTTCTATGGGTCAAAGAGCTTCAGTTACACTTTGAAGCTGCTGCACTAATTGCTCCTTTCGTGGGAACAGCAGCAGGGAAGGAGGGGAGACCTTTCCTATAGAAGCAATTAGTTTGCAGCAGGCTGGACTTTGCAGGGAAGCTCAGTAAGAAGCTTGTACACGAGCCAAACTGGCCCCATGCAACACCAATCTCTCCAGTTTTTGCCAAAACTGGGCTTCCATACAGACCACCACACAGGGTTTAGATAGCAAGCCAGGGCTGAGCTGATGAACACTGAAAGATGAGAGCTTTCAAGTGTCATACAATCTCAAGTAAAAAATAATAGCCTCGTATCACTGGCAACACTTGTAAGCTCCTTAATTTTGATCTTGTATAGGAAGACAGGGTTTTGGCCAAGCAGCAAAAATCTCATTAAAAACGGATTTATGCTAGGCCTGCTGCAATGCATTACGATCATCTGCAACTTGCCTTTACTGAGGCACTTGGGACAAGGGCTCCAGAAGGTCCAACAGTGCCTCAAGCACCCTACCCAAGTGCCTGAAGAAACTACAGAGTCATGGTTTCACACAGGCACCAGAACCAGCCTGGTGGAGCCTTGACTAGCAAAGCCTTGACTGAAAAGATCCAACCTACTTGTCTCCATGAATGCTGTGGCTGGTGTTGTAGATGTCCTGCTCAGTCAGCTGCCAGTTCTTAGCAGACCCTTTCACAAAGCCAGAGACCATCACAAAGCCAAGGACGAGGATGTTGATGCAGGTGAACACTTTGTTCACCAGGGCAGATTCCTTCACACCAAAAATTAAAAGCCCTAGGGAAAAAAAAAAGGTTGTCCTTATTGCACTTCAAGGAGAGGGGTGCAACCTGTGCACTTACCTTTCCTTCTCTTAAAAAAAGGAAATAAGGTGAGATAGACACATCAGAGAAGTGTCTGATAATAATATATTATAGTAATATCTGTAAAACTTGTCAGGTACCTTGTAGGAATCTGAAGCTCAAGACAGTGCAAGTAAAAATTTACTTGTAATGCTTATATTTGAAAGTAAAGCTGTTTGTTTTGAGGTTTTTTTTTTGGTAGAGAATAATAATTTTCACTTTTTGTTAAAATCCAGATAATTTCCTCCATATAGGGGAATAAAGGCATCAGCAATCTGTATCGTTTTATGCCTCAGTAGTGCTAAAGTGAGGAATGCTGAATTTTGTGAATTGTATCTGAGGTGAAACACTAGATTCTAATTTGCAAGCAGAACAACCTCTATTATATACACAAGAACAAAGAGGAAAACCTCTGCCATTCAGATGTAGTCCTGAGAACAGAGGATTTTGCTGATATCAGCAGTCCTCCATACAGCCCTAGATCCACATGCAAACCCAGGGGCCAAAGCACCCCTTGCTGCACCCATCCCTTGCTTAGGAAGTCTGTTGCCATGAGCACAGATCAAGCTGTGAGTCAGTCATCCTGGATCAGAGTGGGGAAATGCTGAGATGACCTTATTGGGTTGACACTGCAGCTTCTGTGTTCTGGAAACCACAAAGGGCTACATGAGAAGTGTAGGGTTTTCTTTAAATTTGCCTACATTTGGCCATGCTCTGCAAGATCCAGCTGGAGCAGAGGCAAAAGTTCCTAAGTATTTTAGCTTTACAAATTCTCAAAACTTTTCCAAATTCTAATCAAGGCCTTGGCACATTTTCAGAAAAAAACCCTAAGTGTTTATCACATTTATTTCTCTGTAGTCTTCATTCCTGATGCAAACTGAAGCCCATATATATTCACAAAAAAACCCAAACCAGCAGCTCATGAAGTTGCTACCAAGTCCCCTATTTTTCTTTGCACTTTCCTGGCTCAAGGCAACAAAAACTGGCAGATTGTCAAAGGGGGAATAAGGGTGATAGAGCAACAGAATGAAATTCTTGTGTAATAGGATTTGTGGAGGGAAGGATTAAACTTCCATACCTGATTGAGGATAACAAATCATCTTTTCTTTTCTATCTTATATAAATTTTGATTGAAGATTTTAAAAGTGGCTGAAAAAATTCTCAAGAATGTCCCCCCTCTAATTAAAAACTTTGGAAACAGGCTATGCTCTGTGCTAATTCCACAGCAGCTATATAGGTCAAGCCAACACTTGCAGCAAAGAAAAACTCCTTAATGTATTCTCCAGAATAAATCAGGACTTTGTGCTATTCCAAAAGCAAGCAATGAAATTAGAGAAGTAGGTCCAAGACTCACAAACCTTTCTAAGGTTTTACCTGTCAGGATGATGATTATCACCACTGCAAAGATGTCTGGGTATTTTGCTAGCACTCCTGGAGCATCCATGGTCATGTATTTTTTACAGAACTCCTCAATGTGCTGGCCTATGATCTCATCAAACGTGGCACTCCAGGCCCTGGCCACGCTGGAAGTTCCTGCCAGAGGACAAAAAAAGATGCAGATCACTTAATTAGTGCAGATCTCTAAATCAGATTCCACTGAATTTTGGCATGATTTGAAAGAAGACACTATTTCTTTAGTGCTGTTGTGTTTTTGTCCTGGCTCTAATATGTTCTAGGACAGCAACAACCATCTCCTTCACGTGTTACATTAGATGACAGCTGCTTGTATGGCAGTTCCACACAACTGTCAGTCATTTATCCTGAGGAAGCAAGGGGAAACATCACAGACACCTGGTTATTACCTTACTGTTGCTAGAGACTGTGGTGAGAAGACATTCAGCTTGTGCCTTGAAGGATTCACTAGTTCTGGGTCAGTTCTTGTGAGATGGAGCTGGCTCCTCCTGCAGCACACAGCTCACAGGAGAGCTGCCAAGCTCAGCTGCAGGGCTCGCTGCAGGAACAGGCACAGGAGGGCTCCATGTGCCCCAGGAAAGCCCAGCAGCCAGGGGTTTCACTCATCAGTGATGCTGTCACTTGTCATACTACCAGCTCCCACCAGCTTGAAGTTCCTTAAATGCTTCTCACAGTTGCCCAAACTCACAGCATCCTAGGAGAAAGTTCACACCACGTCCCAGTCTTGGACACTTTCTTCCTTCTGTCCAGACCACAACTGATCAGTTGCATGCCCATTTTTGCTCATCATCCATCCCCCTAAGAGTCCAAACCAGTCTTACCCCAAGCCACATCACTTCAGCTAATTAAAAGCTATTGGCCATCCCATCATCTGCTTTCAGTGACACTGCTTGGTATTTTTTACAGCACCACTGAGAGTAAAATTGGCTTTCTGCCCTTCTCAGCACCCTGTTCTGAACTGCAGCCTGTGCCTGCCACTTTATCTTTTTCCTCCACACCCCTGAAGCTGCTGGGAGTTGTCCTTGCTCACGAGAGGAGTGATTAGCATGGTGAGCAAATCCAGGTAAGATAAAGAGACCTGCTACAGAGCTCACACCCTCCCAGTTATTTTTCCTGCTTAGCCACTCTTCCCACCCCCATATTATCAGGAAGCCAGTTGCAAACATGTATTTTTGTCACAGGACTGAACCAAAAGTAACTAAGTTGGTTTAAAATACATTGGTAAATAATATCTACTTCGTTTTTTACTGACTTTTTGGCCTCCTAATAAAACATTAAGTAGCCAACTCTGAAACAAAAAACTTAGGCAGTAGTTCAACAGCCATTATGAGATTAAAAAAAACCCAACAGTAACTATGTCAGCTATTTTGGTGGTCAGTGTCATGGTGGGAAGGGCTGCATTAACAAAGCAGATGAAGAGCATGGAGGAGAAAATTTATCATTACCTTTCTGGAGCAGAAAATGAATCACTAAGAAGTCTGCCCAATTTTACTCTGTGTAGCCTAAGTGGTGCCCATTCTAGAACTATGGAAGAAATTATGTTTACTTTAAAAAAAAAAAAAATTTTTATTCTCTCCTCACAGTGAACCTGATTCATAAAAGAACTGCAGGACTCAAACTGCTTAAGACGACTTTAACTGACTCTGACTTTTCATCTTCTCAGTTGTTATTAGAAAAATAAATAAATAAAAACAGGAGGAGGAAAAGTTTTCAGGTAGCACACACAGCAGAGCCAGCAAGATCTCAGGCAAGCAACTGCTACATCACTCTATCAATAACTTCCCCAGCACCATGGGAACTAATCTCCAAGGTAACACACATCCCATAAAATGCACTAAAAAACCCAAAGCAAACCCCAAAACTGCCTTCCTTTAATAATTTAGAATAACATCAGTTTTTCATTTTAACTAATAACTCTTCACTCTCAACTGGCAAGTTGGTCTGCAGCCTTAATTACAGCCATGATGACAGACAGTGTGTACAGAATGTGCTTGAAAAGAGATGAATCCTCCATCAGCAAAGTGTGGCTTAGCTTCAACATATCAGCTGAGCTGTACACCACATGCTCTGGGGTTGATCCAAGGCCTCTCCTAGAGGGAGTCAAGGGCTTAGAAAGGATTTAGTTTGGACTTTATAGAGACGGTGAACCAGCAGATCTTCCTAAACTTAATCCTGCTGCCACTCACTAGACATAACTCTGATCTCCAGATACTTGAAACAGGTCCCAGAGGGACAACGAATTAACCCTAGATCAGCTGGGATTGTTCAGCCTGGAGAAGAGGAGGCTCAGGGGGGACCTTATTGCTCTCTACAACTACCTGGAGGGAGGCTGTAGGGAGCTGGGGGTCGACCTCTTCTCCCAAGTTCAAAATGCCAGGACGAGGGGGAATGGCTGCAAGTTGCACCAAGGGAGATTTAGGTTGGATATCAGGAAAAATTTCTTTCAAGAGAGGGTGGTTGGGCATTGGAATGGCTGCCCAGGGAGGTGGTGGAGTCCCCATCCCTGGAGGTGTTTAAAAACTGTGTGGCTGTGGTGCTGGGGGACATGGTTTAGGGACCCTGGCAGTGCAGGGGGAACAGTTGGACTCGATGATCTTAGAGGTCTCTTCCAACCAGAAGATTCTAACAGTGACACAGGAGCCCAGGCAAGGCCGATCATACAAACCAGGCCCCTCTCCTTCCTGGACTGAAGCAAGGACCTCGCAGAGCACCTGCCATACTTACCAATAACGTAGGAGAGGATCAGATTCCACCCAGTGATGAATGCCCACAGCTCCCCCACAGTCACGTAGCTGTAGAGATAAGCTGACCCAGTCTTGGGAACCCGAGCACCAAACTCCCCGTAGCAAAGGCCGGCCAGCACAGAAGCCAAAGCCGCGATCAGGAAGGAGATGACGATGGCAGGTCCCGCGTTTTCCCGCGCCACGGCTCCAGCCAGCACGTAGACGCCAGCACCCAAAGTGCTGCCCACGCCCAGGGCCACTAAGTCAAACGTGTTGAGGCACCGTGCCAGCCGACTGTCCTCCCGGCTGCAGTCCACCACTTTCCGCCGCAGCAGCTGGCTGCCGAAACCGGCCAGTTTCTGACACTCCATCTTCGTGTCGGGGCCTGCAAGAGAGATGATGCCGTTGTTACCTGGCCCGGGATACCCCCCCAAAACAGCCTCACTGCATAGCAGAGAGTGCACAGTCCCAGGAGATGCTCCAGCCCGCCTCCCACCCTGCGCCACAATCACCCCGTCCAAAGGTAAGCGAGCAAGAGAAACTGCAAAGCCCATCTTTCAGATTTCACTGTCATTTTCCTGGCCTGCAATGAATCGTAGTGTTTAGGGCTGGAAGGGAGCTCCAAAGGGCATCTAGTGCAGCCCCCTGCAGGGAGCAGGGACACCCTCAACTAG
>JANHGL010013068.1:62078-95499 GCA_024611195.1 Ceyx melanurus | reverse complement strand
CCCTGCTCTGGCAGGGGGGTTGGACTAGATGATCTTCTAGGTCCCTTCCAACCCCTAACATCTGTGAATCTATGAATTTACTGCAAGGAAAGAAATGCCAACTGCCAGAGAAATCCTTCTGGTGGTGGTGGTGATGTTGTGGTGGGAGATAGAGGGGGAAGCTTTCCTGTCTTCCTTCCTTCCTCCAGGCTACCAGAGGTGGCTGAAGTATTTTCACCTCAGATGTCCTCCCTAGGCTCAGGGAACAACCAACCTGTGCACCCAGTTGTAATTTTTCAAGCAATCTTTTTAAACTTTCATGAAGACCTGCAAGTTCCAACCAAGTTTAAAATAAACATGCCATACAGACAAGAGAATTGAGACAGAGAGCAAGGGGAAAGTGTTCACACAAAACAAAAAAGAAGTGCCACATGAATCAGGAAAGAATCTGAAATAAATTTGGAAGAAGTATAGCTGGCAGTGTTAGGTATCAAGAAGCTTTTTCTCAAAGCATAGAAGGGGACTCAGCCAAGGATGAAGAAAGATCATTTCAGAAAGGAATGAGAAATACAGCCACAGAGGATGGTAAAGCAATTCAAGCATTAAATGAATACTTACATGTTTACAACAGAGATGCCTAAAAATCTGTCAGATGACACTGGCTGTATATCTGCTACCAGGAGAGAGTTCAGCAGCAGTTAAGGAGAAGCATTAAGCTAACTGGAGCAGTGGAAAGGAAGGACAAGACCATTGGTGAGCTACGTGACAGCCCCAGCACACTCAGCCTGAGCTTCCCAGTGCCCTGGATGCACACAGCAGACTGGACCTGAGCTCCTGACTGCCAGAGGCAGCTGCAGATGCTGTTCAGCATCCTGAAGCAGAGCAAGGGGTCAGCCACCTTCACGTGGCCTGAGAGCAAAGCAAGAGCAGAGACTAAATGCAGCAATCCTCCTTAAAAAGAAATCAAACCAACCCTCCATCTTCAGTTAGATTGATCCCAACAGACACGTGTGCAAGAGTCATGCTGATCTGGACAGGACCATTTAAAATGAAAACTTCCACCACCTGCAGGCAGTGCAGATGTGTCCATGCAGACAGGGATGTTCCTCAAGAGGCTCAACTTCAAAGAAAGTCTTCTGATGCTTGCTGCCTCCACATTTATTTTGACATTGTCTCAAACATGGCTTCAGTATGGAAAACGAGGCAAAAAAAAGTTTAATATCAAAAATACTGATTTTCATTTCCAACGGTCTCCAAGCTCAGAAGGAAAACTGAGCTACTAAGTAGTGAATCATTTACTTAATGAATTTAGCTGCCTCCTGTCAGAAAATTGTCCAAGAACACCTGGTATTTTTCACACACTCTCTTTATTTGGTACTATTTGCAAAATATATTTTTCAAATAGACTCTAGGTTGCTCAGAAGCAGTTCTTTGTGATTAGGCAAGATGTAAAAAATAAAGTCAGTATCTTGGGTGTCCAGTTTGCCCAGTGTTGTGTGGCTTAGTCCTCATTGCCCAGATGGGACAGCCCTTAGTGTCAGAACTGGAGCAGTCTGTGTTTACTGGCTGGAATTTCAGCTTTCATACATTTCCCTAAATGTTAATTCAAAATTTGCATTTTTCCCCATACATCCTTCATAAAATTATTTAACAGGTGGCTGACAGAGAATATATAGCCTAATGTTTTTTAAAAAACATTGAAACTATCACTTCAGCTGCTTATATCTATTTACATTCTAGATTATCTTGGACTGAACAGTTTCTCATCACACAGCTTCCTGAAAGTTCAGTAGTGAAAAGACAGGTGCTTAATTTTTTTCCCCACCCACCCAGAGCTCCACCCCTGAAGCCACATGATGATTAATGGGAATGGAGCCAGTTACTATATTAATGACTTTGTAGTGTTCCAGTTACATGCACCTATTTCAGTGGAATTATCATATTCAGTAAGTGTTTTTATATTAAAAAAGTAATTACCAAAAACAAATCTCTATGTAGTTCACCTCCAAATGACAGCCCAGAAAGCCTGCAAATGTTTCAGTGCACTATGTAAAGTGGAGCTGGGTGGAGGCTGAGAAACCCACCAGAAAACCATCTAGTGATGGAGATTTTAGAGCCAAGAGGTTCACCAGGCATTGGGAAAGCTGCCCCCAGGACCCCAGCTTTGGAAAGCAGCCCTGGGGAACAGGTCTCTCTTCCTTAGGTTATCAAAAATGAAATGAAAAGGGAGGTGGGAAGAGATGCATCAGAGATTTCAACAGGCAGAGGGTTTGTTCAACCATGCAGGATTCAGCCTGCAGCATCCCCATGTGTTTCACAAAGTTACTCCTGAAGCAGAGAAGGATGAAGGTGTTTCCTGTAACCCTCAGATTCACCAGGAAACTAAGTATTTGTTTGGGTTTTTTTACTGTAAGCCAATACTGTAGAAGATTATGTTGTGGATCTAATCCCATTTACTGGAGTTTGTGGGAGAAACTAACCTGGAATTCCAAGCATGTCTCTACCAAAAGTATCTGTGGCAGTTCAACTCTTGCATCATTTTTATTCCTATGGTGCCCTCTCCTCAGTGCTAAGTGAGAGGGGTTTGGTTTGGTTTTTTTTAAAGCCAGCTTCCTTATTTCCAGCATTTAGGAGGCAGAAGGGCTCTGCACTTGCTGGGAAGGTGAGCTCCAAGTTGGGCTCTGTTTCTCCCAATGACAATCTGCTTTGTTCAATATCCAGGCCTCCTCAGCTGATGGTGTTTTAAATAGGACTGGCTCCCTTTAAACAAATCACTCAAAAGCCTGGTTCAGAGTTATTTAAAGTGATTGGTATTTTATGGCACCACGAATGCTGCACAATGCAACTGCTGAGCTTAAAAAACACAGAAACTAGAAAGTGGGTACAAGGAACTACCATCTGTCCCTCTAAACAATTATCGTCCTGCCATCTGGCTGCACACTGGATAATGGCTTTGCTGGTGGGGAGATTGGATTGGAACAGATCTCTCTCTGGATACCAAGAAGAAAAAACCATTTCAGGAAAAAAAAATAAAAAAATTGCTGATCATTCAAGTTTCCCTTTTCCCTAGAAAAACCTGTCACTGCACTGTTTGCTACCAGGAGACAGTATGGGAAGGGTACAAAGCAGTGACACCAGATCTCTTCATAATGAGAGTCTTTGGTTCCATTAATCATCAGAGAATCACAGATATTAGGGGTTGGAAGGGACCTAGAAGATCATCCAGTCCAACCCCCCTGCCTGAGCAGGATCACCTAGACCAAGTCACCCAGGAACAGATCCAAATGATAAAGTCCTTGCCATATTTAATATAAGAAGCACTAAAACCAAATTCAAACTAAGAAAAGGATGAGAAGAAGTTTCCTTTCCAATTTGCTTTGGACTTTCTTCACTTGCTTTTGCTCTGTCCCAGCACCTTCACCCAGTAACAACCAGTTTAAGCCCTTCAGTGAGGCTGGCAGCTGCAGCCCTGCATTGGCCAACCTGAGCTGCCCAGCAAAGCCCAGCACAGGAGGGACAGAAAGCTGGGAATCCCTTCCAGATCCATGGACTACTGATGCTACTGGGCCCTAGAGTACTTCAGCTTGTCCAGAAGGGAAAATTACCTGGACAGAATTGCCAGAAGGACTTCCACTTCCTAGTAATGGCTCTGGAAAAGACCCCCTTGAGAAGTCTCTTGCCAGGTCCTTAGTTCTTCCCAATGCTCCTTGCAATCTCTGAGATGAAATCTTAATATTATAATTATCATTTTCAACTCTACAGAACTCTTACAAAAGCCACCCCTGTACACTGGATCACCCAGGATCTTTCAGCATGACTCAAAGCACAAGGAACAGGTTCATCCATTTTCAGGCTGTTGGAACTCCTGCCTGACTCCTGCAGTCAAATGAACTCAGCAGCAGCTGCCACAATAACTGAACCAGCATCTGCTTAGAGTCTACTGGTAATGAGATTTGTAAAACCCACTGAATGCTTTATTAAATACAGCAGCCACATTTCTTGTGCAGGAAGAAAGAGGGTTACACGTTTCATGAAGTTACCATGATGGTTTTCCCCCCTTCTAGAACAATTAATTCCTTTAAATTGGGAGGGAATAGCTTCATGATCTAATTCTAATCCTTTATGACATAAGCAGGTAGCCAAGAGATTTCAGTCATATATGGCAATCTTTAGGCAGTCCAAGCCCAGTGGCAGACCAGAGGCATTTCAAGTCAAGATCTGAAAGGCAGGGACAGCTTCTCCAGCCCCTAACCACACTGCAAGTCATTTGAACATGGCACTGGGGGAAGTGAGGGGTTGTGATTTATTTGAACTTAACTCTGAGAGGTGATGGGTTTTGGTGAGGGTGGTGGTATCTGTTTAACCATCATGTTTCAGACATTTTAATAGAATTTCTACATTCTGAAGCTTTACAAAATACACTGTCCATTGAAGGTAGGGATAAATTCACAGCTCATTAAAACCCCAAGGTTCACACCTCCTGCTGGTGCACCAACCACTGTGGTGAAAAGCCAGAGGCAGCTCATGTGAAGAGTGCCCTGTAACAAGCAATAAGTGCAGCAAATACCTACCTAGAAAACACCCAGTCACTACTGAAAAGCACCACTGCATTTCTTCCTAAATGGAGTAGCAGATACTCCATGGAATCTTATATATGACAAAGCTTGTCCTAGCCTGCAAATGCAGAAAACTTAAGTAGACTTAACACTGGGGATGGGGAGAAAGAAAAGAAGACAGCACAGAAAGGGCACATACCAGCTGGATTTCCTGAGGCATCTATTTTATTCATAAGTGTAAGGCAGTGAATAATTCACATCCAGCAGCACATAACATAAACCAGTTAAGGAACCCCACAGCAGACAGTCCTGGACTTGGCTCCACCAGTTACTCCAACTCTGCCTTTTGCAAACATTTCTCCAGTGGAACAGCTCCGAGAGCTCAGCTGTTTTATTCCAGGCCTGCAAAGTGCTGCTACTTCCAAAGAATAATTCAGCTCTTTCTATAGTTTTCAACAAGTGTTTTGAAACAGCAGCAGCACGTTTTATTAGCAAGATCCAGGAGGCTCCAATTGCTCTGCATTCATGGTGCTGAAAAGGGACCAAAGAAGACAACCAAGCTGCTTGAGCCAACCAGTGTCCCCTACCATATGGATCCCACCAACTGCCTTCATCTGCACCCTAATTCTGAGCTAGCCTGGGCAAAATTATGCACTATCTGAAGCCAAGGACATGACTTAACCACCAGAGCTGTCCAGCAATCAGAGCAAGAGAACATCAGTGCTTTAACCAGGCTGTTGCACAGCAAGCTCCCCTCACCAAAGGCACGAGGATCTATCTCAGAGCTCAAAGGGATTGACTCAGGTATGAGTGTGTGCAGCAGAGCAAGCACTGACACCTACACTCAGCTGAAGCTGCCAGGGCACAGACTGGATTCTCACACACAAACTGCACTGCTATACTTAGCTTGCTTTATTGATTTGGTCTTACAGGCCAAATCCGGATTTGTTGGAGCAGATCACAGCTCTTATGGTCTCTGCTCTTGGATCTTGTTTCTATGGAAATCAGACAGAGAGGACAGCAAGGTGTCAGCCTCTGCTCAGGTCGTCTTGTACTGGCTTTACAGCAAGGTTTAGTTAGCAGGGAGCTGCAGGGGTGGTTCCTGGGAGAAGGTGCCAGCAGCTCCCCCATGTCCAACAGGGCCAGTGCCAGCTGGCTCCAGGACAGACCTGCCAGTGGCCAAGGCCAAGCCCTTCAGTGCTGCTGCAGCAGCTCTGGGATAAGTGATTGGAGAACGGCAGGGGAGAAAACCTGCACAACTGCAGCTGAAGAGTGAGAACACGTGAGAGAAACAACTCTGAAGACCCCAAGGTGAGTGAAGAAGGCAGTGAGGGAAGGTGCACTCCAGGCCCCAGAGCAGCCCACAGCGAGGCAGGCTGACACCCTGCAGCTCATGGAGGTCCCCAGTGGAGCAGACATCCACCTGCAGCCCGTGGAGGACTCCATGCTGGAGCAGGTGGATGCCCAGAGGAGGCTGTAACCCCTGTGCTCGCTGGAGCAGGCTCCAGGCACAGCCTGTGGGCAGAGGAGCCCGTGCTGGAGCAGGTTTGCTGGCAGGGCTTGTGCTGGAGCAGTCTGTTCCTGAAGGGCTGCACCCCATGGGGGCATCTACACTGGAGCAGTTCATGGAGAGCTACAGCCCATGGGAAGCACTCACAGTGGAGAAGTTACTGGAGAACTGTCTCCCATGGGAAATACCCCACACTGGAGCAGGGGAAGAGTGTGAGGAGTCCTCCCCTGAGGGGGAGGCAGCAGCAGAGCTGTGTGATGAACTGACCACAACCCCCATTCCTCACCCCCTGACCTGCTGGGGGGGAAGAGGAGGCAGAGATCTCTAGGAGTAAAGTTAAGCTTGGGAAGAAAGGAGGGGTGGGGAGAAGGTATTTAAGATTTTGTTTTTATTTCTCATTACTCTAGTCTGATTTAATTTGTAATTTTTTTTCCCAAGCTGGGTCTGCTTTGCCTTAGGTTTGGACAAGAACCCATGGAAGGTCAGTTGAGAGCTGGCTTTCTTTTCTCAGGAAAACAACTCCATTTATTACTACTACTGAAGGCAAAATCCTGTAAGAGTAGCCAGGATCAATGTTCACTGGCAAGGTGGTACTGAAATGCAGAGATCCCACAGAGACTAAAGATGGGAACAGTCACACCACGAAGTCTCAGAAGCCAGGAAAATGAAGAACATGGTTTGACAGACAAACACACACACAGACCATACCAGGCACCACCTTCCTGGGGCTTGTTAAACAACTAGTGTCTAAGCAACCCTCGGAGAGGAAGCTCAGGAATCCAACCTCACCAATACCCAACACTCTGAGGAGTCTCTGATCAGCCCTGGTCACATTTACAGAAGCTCCAGCAGGGCCCAGACTGAGAACTTGCTGGGGTCCTGGAAGGCAAACTGTGGAACAGCTTCCAGCTCCCACTGGGATACTAGAGTTGCACTCAAACTTCCCTGAAACTTCTGCTGTATCTACCCAGACTAAGTTCAAAGCTAAGACTATACCAGGAAAATTAAATGCAATGTGTTCCATGTTTAAAATACACTGAAAGATTAAAGTGCTACAACGATGAAAAACACTTGTAGATAGCTCAGTTTAAGCTTTTTTTTCCCATCACTAAATGCAAATTAATCATACTGGACATTTTTTGATAAGAACAGCAAATCATATCTAAGTAGTTCAACTGAAACACTTTCCCTACACTCTGAGAATTAATTCACTAGCTGATTTCCAATATTTAGCCTCTAGGCCACAACCTACCAACTTCTTGCTTTTGCACTCAAACTACAAGGCAATAAAAAAAAATAAATTAAAAAAAATGAAGTGGTTATGCAAATAAACCCTGTCTAACCTCACATCACAGCACAGACCTCCAGGTTCCAAATGCTACACACCTTCCTCACACATGGCACTTATCTCACCACACCACCAGTGAGCATGCAGTGTGGCAGATAAACTTCTCTAAGAAGATTATAAAATCTTTACATTTTGTCTTAGTGAAGGTAACAGTGAAGTGTGCTGCTAAGGTCCAGTGAGCAGAGCTTTCCTCCTCCCCATCACTGCAGGGCTGATGATGAGGAGACAGACTTGTCAATTCCTTAACCCTTCACAGCCCCCAATTTGCCTTCATACACAGTCCTCTAATTATTCTGGAGGGGAAAAATTAATCAAGGGGACAATCTGTGCACAGAAGGGCAGCCTGATAACAGAAAGGGATTAGATCAACCTAATAGAACAAATAGAGAGCAAGATAAAACCAGCCTCTCTGCTGTGGAAACAGGAAGAAGGGAAGAAAAAAAACATATAAAGGCTGTTTTCT
Source organism: Ceyx melanurus (assembly GCA_024611195.1). NCBI lineage: Eukaryota > Metazoa > Chordata > Aves > Coraciiformes > Alcedinidae > Ceyx > Ceyx melanurus. Next base: position 87,643 of record JANHGL010013068.1, on the reverse strand, counting down.
CCTGTTCCTTGTCTTTAGACTCATTTTCAAAGTCTTTGGGAAAGGAAAGGGAGCTCAGGGCTAGTGCCAACAGCTGCAGGAGTGCTGCACAGCCTGCAGCACCAGGCCACACAGCACTGCCTAGGTGACAGCTGGACTGGAAAACATCATTGGAAACATCAGCAGGAATTTTTCCCAGCAAGGGTGCCAGATCCTGGCAGGGGCTGCCCAGGGGGGTTGTGGAGTCTCCTGCTCTGGAGACATTCCAGACCCACCTGGATCTGCTCCTGTATGATCTGGTCTAGGTGATGCTACTCTGGCAGGAGGTTGGACTAGATGATCTTTTGAGGTCCCTTCCAGCCCCTGCCATTCTGTGATGTCTGAAGCCTTGATTTCAGTTTAGCAGCATCACCCTCAGATCCATTCACCCTGCCTAGGCAGCTTCACCCTAACAATCCCTGCCAGAGAAACCAGCTCCCTCAATTCAAGACTCCAGGAATAAACTAAAAATTATTATTTAAAAATAAATGACTGCAGTTAGCTAATTATGGTTAGGCTTTGAACAGGGTCTGCTTCTCTTTGGCACTTCCCTGAGCAATGGCACCTTCCTTCCATTCCCACTGGTAGCATCTCCTCCAAGGAATCCCCTCAGCTGGCTCAGGGGAGCATTAGTGACCACAGCAGGGCCTGCACACACAGACCTTCCAGCCCTGCTGAGGAGAAGGCTCAGAGAGGACTCTCAAGGGAGGGACAGATGCAGGGCAGACCCCTGGAAACTGGGCACCTCCACAATCAGTCCCTCCAGGAGCTCTGGAGGTGGCCCCAGGTTCATGGGAGAACCATGTGCCAGCCACCTTCTTCATGGGTTAGCCACCAAGCAGGAGATTGCAGGAGCAGAGTGCCAGGAGGAAAGTGAGGGCACTGGGGCTGTCCCAGCCACACAGCCCTGCCACAGCCCTTAGACTGGGGCTGTCTGTTCTCCCTGGCACTTGGGCCAGAAAACATGAACTATTCAGGAGTAACAGTGTAGTAGCCAGACTCCTGTTCCCAGTCTGTCCCTGAGCAGCCTGAGCTCAGCCAGCAGCTTATGGGAAGCTCCTGGTTTTCCCTTAAAGATTATCTTTTAATCTTTTTTTATTATTATTATTATTACTTTATCATTCCTCCTGCCAAGCATTCAGCTGGGACAACCCACTGAGGTCTCCAATGCATTTCTCTAGGTACAGGTTTCAGTGATGCACCTGCTACAGGGCACCTTGGATCCACTCAGTAACCACCCAGACTCCCAGAACACTCAACCTGTAAGTGCAGCTGACTCACAAATGCAAGGAGACTAGGACAAGTACTGAAGTTTTCCCTTCCCTCTTTGTCATCCCATGCTAATTATGCAATTCTGATAAGCAAATTAGGATATTGTAACAGGACTTAAAGCTGGTTTTTTTTTTTGTTCTGATCTCTCTCAGTAGAAAATGAGAAATCAAAAAGCCAAAAGTTATTTTAAGAAGCCCTAAGTTACTGCACTCTACTGTCCAGCACAATGAACTGTTCTCAGCTCATGTCAGTTGTTAATAAGACTTTAACATAATATAGCAACTCAGCATGATTAAAAATACACCACAAAGGACATCCACCTCTAAAAATAGTGCTATACAAAAAAAAATTGGACAAAGTCAATCTGAAAATAGATAGGGGGGAAAGAAGAGAAGCAAAACAGATGAAGTAGGACAAATCAGACTGGATGCCAGGAAGGAATGAGTGCATTATTTCAAGTTCACAAAACATTTTTAATAAATGTATACCTAAAGCATGCAACAGCACATTAATCCAGCCAGACTACTCAGACCCAATCACTTATTTCAAACCATAAATAGCAGACATTCCAGCTCCATTTTCTGATCCTCACAATAGGTTCAGTCATGCAATGTACTGAGAATTCTGGCATTAACAAATAAAGGCTCACTGTGTGCATTAGAGATATGAGGAGCCTTGCCCACTGATTTTAGCCTTTAAACTTCACATAAAAACCTCCCTGCTGCTTTACTGGGATAATTCAAAACTGCTCTGAACTTGCACCGTGGATGCTGATTTCATTAAAAGGGAAAACAAGCCCATTTTTCCTGAAGTTAAGAGGATGATGGTTCAGTGCCAGAGCATCAACACTTGGGACGTTCACATGTAATATAAATCACAACTCCATCTATTCCCTGTGACTGCTGCAATAATACCACAGGGAAGGGCAGTGCAAAAGCTGATGGGACTGATGATATACTGTTCAAGTTTACATTTAGCTCCTTGCTGACCCAAGACACCAACCCCTCGAGAGAGCAAGTGTTTAAAAAAAATACTTTGCAGAAAGGGATTCACCTTTTCCCCGAGGCAGAGGGGCTGAAGATTTTAATGGCTGAGGAAATACCTGTGTCAATATCACCTGGACAGGATATTACAAGACTTTGTTCAAATTCTATCAGCAATTCCAAATAAATGAGTAAAATGTTGTTGTTTCATGAGTTTGTTCAGCACTTCCTTCCTGTGGTATTTCAATATTCAATATCACCACATCTGTACTGGCCAAGGAAAACAAATCTAGGTTCATAATATTCCTAGTAGTCTATAAATACTATGATAATAGTAACCTGTGGTGATAGAATCCCATGAGCCTCTGGTTGTGTAGAGGGATATAAAGCATTACTCATTTAGAGCATCATAGGGAACAAAGACCATAAGACTTTCAGTAATGAAAAAAGGGGCAGGGGAGGGAATCTTCATATAAACTGTGCTGATATCTTGGTAGTTGCTGAGATGTGCTATTGATAACACCACAAAAAACCAACCCACAGATCCAGAGGCACATGCTGAGTGAACAGAGGCACTGAGGTGGTCACTGCAGAGGACAGGAATGTTACTTCCCTGGCAGGCTGTAAAGCACAGGTGGGTATTCTTGGTGCTGTCCAAAACAGGGGAGGTTAGAGAGGGTGGGTGTTGCCAATTTAGATATGTAAAATAGGCAACTTAAAAATAGGAAAAATAACTAAAAAAACCACTACATGCCTAAACCCACAATCACTTTCTGACCATTAACACTCATCAGTTCTAAGACTTGGGAGGAAATGCTGGAACACACACTGCTTCAGAAAACATCTGAACATACTCCAATACTATTACATAAATTACTATTTTTGTCTTTTTCCTTCTTTGGAATATCTGTACCAAAAGATATGCTGAGTGTCTAAATATATGTGGACTCATCCTCTCTTAAAAAAAACCCACCTTATTCAACTTACAGCTGTGAATATTTCAATGAAATGTACATTTCTTCTAGGGCTTCCTTCCTGAAACCAAGTCACTTGAACTTCAATTTTAGAGTAAGGATTGTTTGGTTCATAGTAATTCAAATGGGCAAGAACAGACAAGTGTCTGACTGCCAGGTCTGTGCAATTTACTTCCAAAATCCTTAAGCATCCAAGTGAGGGATTTAATTTTCATGGATACCAAACAGGCACTTATAGGTTTTCTCTGCACCCCAGCACTAGGACAGCTTAGCCCTGGTGGGGAGAGAGAGAAGTGGGCAGGAGGGGAGTTAAAATTCCTCAGTAATTCCCTCATATAAGCAATCTTCTCAGGTGCATCATAAAAAAAAACCAACCAACCAAACCCATGCACACACACACAAAGATCAAAACAAAACCTAAAAACCACAACACAAAATAACCAACCAACCAAAAATTCAACAGAAAAGCTATTTTGTACGGGCAGAAACCCCAACTGGGACACAGGAACACAAACCCACAGACATACATTGGCTGCAATGGGCAAAGTGTGCAACAAAAAAGCATCCCAGACAACACACACTTCCACCCCTGTGTATTTACCCAAGAGAAAGGGAAAGCCTTGGCAAGATCTTATAGAATCTTGTAAATACTAGTTCACCTCAACAGCCTAAAACTCATTTTCTCTTCTCCACTGATACAGATCTATTGAGGCTATTGAATGGATTGAAGCCCAGCCACACAAACTGAGCAGACAATTGGTGGAGGTGTCGATAGGTCCATCAAGATCTCGTGGCCTTTGCAGAATAAAATAGCCTGGACTTAGGTCAGTGAGCATGTTACTGTGTGAGAAGCTATCTTCAAAGGGCACATGCTAGTGGAAAATTGAACCAGCCCCAGCCCAGGGTATTTCTTGACTAAAGTGATTTAGCTGCAGTATTCATAATTTGTGTACCAGGACTTGATCCAAAGCCCGTTCAAGTCATCAAAAGGCTCTCTGAGTGGACTTTGGCTCAGGTAGTAATTGGTTTTATTCAGTTTGATTTTTCTCCCAGAGCAACAAACAGCATCTTTTCCCATGAAATATGCACCTTGACCATTACTCTAATCTTTGCTTAAAACCAGAATTACTTTTAACATTAGAGGCTGCAAACAGATGGGTCTATTTCTGTGTGACATGGCACACACTTTCACCTTCACAATTAACTAGCTGACTGAAGTTTCACACTATGAGAAAATTCTTCTTATTATACCCTAGAGGAAATGCTTTTGTGTTATGCAACTCTGAGTTTAGACATTGACAAAGGGGGGAGGTGAAATGATTAAGTAATTGCCAAGGGTACCAAAAGGAATGCACAAATGCTCCAAGATTAAACAATACCTTGCTGCCAACAAACACTTAAAGTGCTTCACCTTTCAGCAGACCTCCAAGCAAGGACATGAGGTTTACCAAGTGGGCCAGATGAGCTCAGTCCACCACAAGCATCACACACAGATTGGCCAGCAAGGAGGAACCCGGAGTTGGTTTTTCTCCTGCCTCAGAAAGCCTCTGCACCCTGATGGAGTAAGGCTGCCACAGCATAAAGACAAAAGCAGCTCAGTGTAGAAAGAATAGGACACAGGGGAAAATAAAAGGAGAAAAAATGCTTCTTGCTGGTACCTGTGGAGCAGCAGCAGGCTTAGCCACTCAGGTTTGCACCTCCTGCAAACACCAGCCTGTGCTGAAACAAACAGTCCCGGCCAGGGTGGTGTCAAAAACTCCTAGAAAAGCCTGTTCTGAAATCATCACTAAACACTCAGTCCCAGACTGCTGTAATTACAGACCAACATCTGTAGCATGAAGGGTATTTTAAAATAAATTACTGGAACTTCTCATTGAGCTGGGTAATAGTCCCCTGGACTGGCCCAGAAAGCCCCAACAGACACAGACAACCTGCCACGTTTGCTTACACAGGGATACAGCCCTTGCCCACAGGAGCAGTCAGGTGAAAGAAAACTTAATGTATTCTTTCAGACCAATAAAGATGCTGCTGAAGAAGAATTTGGAGTTTGGGACTGACTGAGTTCAGGTTGTTAGTGTGAAAGACAAAAGCATGAAGTAAAAACCATTTAATTATGCGTATATATTTCTCCCTACTTTTATTTCATCCCTTTCCTGTAATACAGGACATTTATTAATCCTCTGTACAGAAAGGAAACATTTCCCTCAAAATATTATTTGCATTTTCAGCAATATTTACATGCACAGAGATACATCATTCTCACCTCCTAGAAAAAGATACAACTGATGCAATCCTAAGCAGAAAAAAACGAAATCTTGGCTATTAGCTTTGTCATCCTAATCAAGAATTTCAGATCCACTGCCCTCTAACACCAAAGCAGGAAAATTCCCAGGTTTGTATTTTTTGGTTTGGTTTTGTTGGTTTTTTCAATGGGGGTTTACATGCCTTCTGGCTATTGGAATAGAAACACAAAAGCGGATGCAGTGTTAATTTAATTCTGCAGCAAGTTTTCACTGATGCAGGAGCAACATCCAACCCAGTCCAAGGCTCTCAAATGCAAGCCATCCATCATGATTGTTGCACCACCTCCTCCAAATGGCTCATCACTATCAGTGAGGATTTAACTGTCACCTGGAAGTGAAATCACTGGTATCCGACACCTACAATTAGAGTAGATTTGAGTAAATCGGAAGATTATTAGAGGAGGGGCACTAACACAAGCTTCAGACCAGCAAATGTAAAGCCTGCAATCAATCTTCACCAGGTAATCAACACCCATTTGTCACTGGAAATATCGATGCTTTGTTAAATTACAGGAGAATACCAAAAAGCTCCTAACTTTATTAACATGAAGGTACTAAGCAGATCAAGTCTAATTAAAGAGAGCAGCTACCCTGGCTACAGACTCCTTGGTCATTTAATCTGCAAGCCTTGGCATGCCCAGGTGAGCAGTGCAAGATGCTCCTGCCCTGTGTAGAGAGCCGAGGGTGTCACAGCTCCGAAGCCCACACTCTGCACTTGGAGCATCTCCATTTTTATAAACACACTGGTAAATCTAAAGTTGTCAAGATAGGCAGACAATACGAAGAGCAATTAACAGCTCAAAAATTATACCATGCCAAAATACTCAAAGCCACTTAATGAAACCAGAATTGTCCTTTTCTCCACAAAGCCCACAGCCTGCACTGCATCACACACTCATTACAACGGATGATGCTCCACAGGAAACTCAGCCCATTGAAGCACCATGTCATCCCCAGTACACGAGCTGGTACTGAAGTATCTTAGCAAATCTCCTGCTAGAGAGCTAAACTCTCGCAGCTGGTGTGTGAAGAATGTTGAGACAGGCTTTATCACACCTCTGGGGGAGAGCCTGACCTGTGGCCAGAGGCATGGAGGGGCTGGTGCCAGGGGCAGCACTGGGAAGAGAAGCCAAGTGCGTCAGAGCCCAGGACGGCCCTGAGGCAGATGCACTGCAGAAAACAGCGGGGAAGATGGGTTTAAAAAATGAAAAGGACAAGAAGAAGGGGGGAAAAAAAAATAATAAAAAAAGGACATTGAGTACTGTCCGGGGTGCCCAAACCGAGGGGCTGCCAGCAGGGCCCTCAAGGCAGAGCTGAGGCTCCCAGCCCGTTCCCACTGCCCAGCGCAGGGCACAGCCCCTCAGCCCAGCTGGCGGCAGCTTGGGGAAAGCGAGTCCAGGAGAGGGAAAAATGGAGCTGGGTGCTGAGGGGAAGGGGTGAGGCACAAAGGGCCCTGAGGGCCAGGGCGGGAGGAGGAGGAGGAGGAGGAGGAGGAGGAGGAGGAGGAGGAGGAGGAGGAGGAGGAGTCATTGCTCCAGGACCTGAGATGACACTCCCTCACATCTCTGCCTTACTACTCTAGTTTAACTGGAAATAAACTGATTTGTCCCAAGTCAAGTGTGGTTTACTGATGGCAATAGTTAATAAGCGATCTCCCTGCCTTGATCTCCGTCTACAGGCTTTTTCATCTGACTTTGTCCCCCGTTCTGCTGGAGGGAAAGAAATCCCCACACCTATTTGCCTGAGGATGGAAAATCTGAGAGCAAGGGATAATCGGGAGAAATGGAAGCACATGGTCTGATTATCCAGCACAGGACTTCTGAAACCTTTTTAGAAGGTTTAAATCAAACTACAACTTCAGGGAAAAGAATAATAGCAATAAAAACACCAGCAAACCACAAATCAAAATGAACAAAAAAAACCCCCAAAACCCAAACACATACACAGAAAAAAAAAAAAGCCCCACCAAAACCTCAAAACCACTCACCTCACACACACAGTCAGTTAAGTAGAATTATTAAAGGAAAAAAAAAATAAAGATAACTTCACACAAGAGAACACAACCACCCCCCCCAAAACCACCACCCCCACAACCAATACTGTATAGAGACAATTGCCTGAAATTCAAACTGGATTCTTCAACCTTTGCCCTTGGAAAATAGATACGATGCTGTGTATTCATCAAGCATTGCAATATGTGGGCACTGTTATCTCTGCACAGAAACACCACAAAGCAAAGAGCAATTACAACTTCAAGTTAAATTGAAGTTTCACTCCTATTTGGAGTTGGCCGAGTTAGACCACTGTACAAATTGTGATTGTCACAGTGGCTTCTGAAGAAACATTTAATCAGATAAGACTACCATCTTCAAAAGGAAGAGGAAAATTAGAAAAATAAATGTTCCACTCATTAGAGCAAGTGTGGGGCTCAGTACAGATTGCTGGACTGCCACACTGCTCCCAGTAATTCGTACCATTTCCCAATTGGTCATGGTGGACTGTCACATATAAGACAGAGTGCAAATGAGGAACATAAAAATAACTCAAGCAACACTTCTGAGAACAAAACTGTTTCAAAACAACATTTCTTGGAAAGAAATGTAAAAATACAGACAAAAACCCATAGGTGGTTGCTACAGAAACAGCCCGAGTGTATCACGGTATCATCCACAGTTCTTCACACAGATCACTTAACTGAGCCAGCAAATTAAATAGACCCCCTCTCCCCAAGAGAACAAAAATGATACATTGCTCTAAGACAAAATCTTTGTGTACTGCCAACAATACATTAGTTCCTCTTTTAAATGAAAAAAACAATTACAGACTTGGCTGAGAAGTAAACTTTTTCCCTCTCTGTGGCTTCTGATACTTCAAAGCCTGGAAACATCAATATGATTTTCAGAAGTGTTTGTCAGTAGACAGCTGAAAAACAGTTAAGCTGATTTACAAATATTTGAACTATAAAAGTGCAGCTAAATAAAATGTTTTAAATTTTTATAAATATAGTTACAGGTGACAATTCCAACATGAATTTTCAGCCATCCCTCTAACTGCAAATAAACAGAAAATTAGAATAAACAGTTGCCTCAAACTGCTCAGTTCATATTCTTGACGGTGTAATGAACTGTGCTACAGATACATCATTAATTTGAAGTATGAGAAACATTTTCAGTCACTGCTCATCACCTACAGAAAGAATTTCACAATTACAGAACATGCTTCATTTTATCAGTCTTGAATGCATAAGAAGTTGAGGCACATCCTCAGAGGTTATTTCTATATCCTACAGCAAAAAAAAAAGTTTTCTGAATCACAGTAATTACTGTTGAACAAATGCTGCCAAGAAGGGACTACAGACAGAATTCTTCCTTGTTTATATTCTAGCAATTACTTTTGTTTTATAAAATCACTGACCTCCTTCTAATAAAATAAGCAGCATGGACTTCTCAGAACTTGTAAACACTCTTGAGGAGCTGCAGCTCATAAGAATGACAGAGGTACCATCTGCATGAAGATTATCGTTCAGAGCCAGAAATCTTACACTGGAAAATGGTCCCATGCTCCACCTTCAAATTCCAGCTCTCCATCTTAAAACAGAATTTCTTTTAATCTACCTTAAGTGCACAAAAATATTTTCATTTGTATGAAAATAGAACTTTTTGCTGTGTTGATTCTTTAAGGAAGAACTTTGATCACAGTTCATTCCAGATTTACCTATACAGAACTCTATGAAATAATTCAAAATGCAGAGATAAGACCATACAAAAGGATACTCATTAAAGTGACCTTTTAAACACTAACTTTAAATTTATTACAGTTGAATATAAAGGTCCACATGAGATAATATATAATGGGTATGATTTCCCTCAAAATGATACTGTCCCTTACTTTGTGTGTGGTCAATCCTTTTCCCACACAAGAAAAATGGCCAATAACTTCATTATATGTAGCATTCACTAGAAATAATATTTAAGCTTAAGACAGACGTAATATTGGCCACAAATGTGATCTGTATTCATAATATTATTAGAAATAAAACCATAAAATCCACTAGACTCTTTAATGTCACATTACAGGTGGGTTACAATCTGACACAGGACATGAAAAAACCCGAGGGACAGTCTAAATTAAGTGGTACTAGACCCTGGACGCCTGTTCTCTCTCATCCTGCATCACCATCAAGAGATCAGGGCACTCTGCAAGGCTCAGACCTGAGCAGAACAGAGCTGAAACCTCTTCCTTAACACCTTCCAAACTAAACATTTCAGTGGAAAAACTCCTGTAGTAGACAAATTCAGGCAGCTCTTAGAGCTACTTGAAACATGAGTTTAACTGGACATCAGGGACTCCTTTGGCGTAAACCTTGGCTAGAGCTCAAACTCTATTAATAGCATCTGGCTGGAGGGTCTTGCTGTCCCAAAATAGAGCAGCCCTAAACCTTCTCAGGAGCTGTCACCTGCTTTGCTCCACAACTAGATGGATGATGCAGAGCAGATGAGAACAGCTGTACTTGGCTTTTCATCTTTCTGCAGCAACCTATTTTCCTCAAGGACTCCCCTGTCACTTTTCCCTTGGCAATCTCTCTGCTCAGTGGTTCAGTGCTCCAGCCCATCTGCCTGTTGCAACAGCAAGCACATCAGCACAGGTCTGTCCCCTCTTCTCTCAGCAGCCTGATACTGAGAAGGGGCAGTGGTAAAGGATGTTCAGAGCTTTATCTTAAAAGAGATAAGAAAACAGTAAAGGAAGAACAAAAAATTACTCTTAAGGGAACCTGCTACCACATGCTAATCATCCCTCTGAGATTTAGCAGAGCAGAAACTGCAGCCAGGTTCCTTTAGTGCCTTCAAAGTGTCATTATCCTTGGGAGACACCATTACCTGAAATTGCTTAAAATATTTTTCTCTTTCCCAAGTTGCCAGAGAAAGTAATAATAATGTGTTTGTACTAATGGGGCAACAGGCAACTTTATTGCCCTCACTGTGTGCAGGTTTTTTTATAAGGTTCTCTCACATTTGTGCACAGCAAGAACTCATTTTCCACAGAAGCAGCCAGTAGTTGTTACTCAATACAAGTATTTGTAAGATTTACTCAGCATAATGATCTCTGGCTCTGAGGACTATCTCATTCTGCCCACCATTAACAGATTGATAATTCCATTGTTAAGACAGGGCATGATGCGGATTTGTGCTGAGGATTTACATTCTCATCTGAATGGAGTTAGTGTCTGCTTTCCTTGCTCTTCTGGCTATAAAATTCTTGTCAGATTTACACTGACAACAATTTAAAAACATATTACTAAATCTCTCAAAAAAAATTACATACATGAACTACCATGAACACAATCAAGTTAAAACTGCCCAGAGAAAAGCAGAACATTGACTGACCCAGCACCACCCTTCCTTACAACCACTAGGCAGGGACCCAGAATCAAAGCACAGAAATATCTGTTCAGTGAGGAGCAGATTGCACAAAGAAAATCCTCCTTGAGAGAGGACACCCTTCAGCAAGGGATGCTTCTGGGCTTTATGGTTCTCTCTCCCCTAGGAGGAGACATTTCAGGTGTCTACAGCAGTGTGTAAATCAAGAGACCAGAGGTGGATTTAATCAGCCAATGTCTGAAAGAAGAACTCAACTTGTCTAACCTCCATTTTAGGGCAAAACCCAGATGTTCAATCCCTCACCCCACCTGCAGCACCCTTTAATGAGGGAACCCAAAGTGCACAGCTTGGAAGGGAGCACAGACAGGTTCCCTTCCACATTCCCAACTTGATGCTGCAGAAACCACGGTCCCAACTCATGGGTGGCAGACATCAGGCATGGTTCACATGCACACCTGACAACCCTACACCTTCCACCTCTCACCAGAGCAACACTGCTCCAGCAGCCAGCTCTCAAATCTGCTTCCTTCTGCATCTTGTTCTTCCACAGTAGAGGTCAGCAGGGAAACAAAGTTTATCCTCCATAAAGGAAAACGGCTCTACTCCAGTCAAGACACAAAAAACTCATTTTCCTTCATCTTATTGCCCAGGTGTTTGGAGAAAAATATAATAGATGATTAGTAAAATAGGTTGCTGCTAAGGGCTCTCAATTACAAAATAAAAAGAAAAAAAAAAAAGTGCTTTAACATTGTTTAACCCATTGCAATCCCAGCAGGAGAAACTCAAAAGCTAATAAAAGAAGTTATTTTGAAAGGCTTATGAAGAGCTGTCCCAGAACAGTTCCTACAGAATTTTGCTCTTTCATAAATCTTAACAAAATTTCAACACACATTTGATAAAAAAACATTCTGACAGAGACCATTTGGAGCCACCTTCTGAAGGAAGGTTCTGAACCACCACACAAACACACACTTAAAACATTAGAACACTTTGCAAAAGCTTCAAGGCTTAAATCAGGGCCATTAAAGGGCACTTTTGCCCAAGTAGTTTAACTATGACATTAAAAAGTCCTCATCAGCCTTTTTCTCCTCAAATCTAACCCCTAATATTTGGGCTGATCTCAATGCATTTGAACTGTGAGGTGGTGGTTGTGACCACCAGAAAAGCTGCTTCAGCCAGGTAGAAAAGAATTTCACAAGTAAATGGATAGTGCTCAGTCAATGAAGAATCTGGCTGTGCCTGCACCAGTTCAGCTTGCTCAGGCACCCACTGGGCTTCACTGGTGACCACTGCAGCAGAAGCATTTGGTAAGGAACACTGGATGCAGCTCAGTGGGTTAAAGGGAGAACAGCTGATGTTTGCCAGCCTGTCTGTTCATACATTTACAGAACCAGACTGCTTTCCAGAGAGAGCAAATGCTCCAGGTAAGATAATCCATCATAGCTGGGATTTCACACAGGCTGGAACAAGACAGCCAAGGCAGGAGTCCTTGCTTTCAAGGCTGCAACATTAGCAACTCCACTATGTTTCCAGACACCAGCAGAGTTTCTGCAGATGATCTGCTCCCACAGCTTCAGAATACATCCATTCACCAACAAACCAAACCCACTATCAAAGTTCTCTTTCTGTCTCTCTCACCTTTCTCTGAACTGCCACCAGTGCAGCCCTACACAGGGGTGAATTGCCAACTCTAGCAACACAGAGCCAAAGAACATGAATTATGAAGCCTTCTTACCTGGCTTCACACTGGGCTTCAGACAATGGAGACAGAATCATAGAATGTTAGGGGTTGGAAGGGACCTAGAGAGATCATCTGGTCCAACCCCCCTTGTTCATGTCATGTACAAAATTTCTGCACAAGTGCAGAATGATGTGGTGCATTTTACACCAGCACTATCTAAACAGATCTCATCACCAGCTTCACTCAGCACTGCCAAAATAAATACACCAGTCTCCTCCCATAAGAAATCCATGGCAAATGAAAAAAAGCAGGTTAGGAGAGCCAAACTGGACAAGAGCCAAACTGGGCATTTACACTGACCAGAAAACACAACTACCAACTGGGACAGAACAGGACACACAGCAAAGGAGTAACATCAGGAGCTCCATGTAGCTCTATCTTTTTGAAGGAAAACATCACTGTGACCAAAAAGGCCAAACACTGTCTACTGCACCAACTTTTTAACAGCTGAAGTTTCTTTTCCAAGCTCTAAAGATGCTGAGCATTTGGAATTCAATAGGCATGCAAAAGGGAGTGATATTCCCTCAATTTATCCTCATGAAAGTCTACCATGGACAGAATGAGTTTTAAAGAACAATGAATGGAACACACTCCACAAAAGCACTTTATTTTAGTCATTAAAATACTTCCCAATCTCACTCTCACCAAGTTTGCTCTGTCTTTTCCTCCATTTAACCACAACAGAGCTGTAGAGAACTACAGCACATGTGCCAGCAGCACTGAGGCTCATCTGAGAGAGCAGTTGAGAGGTCCACACTAAATTAGACTCATTCCAGTAGGAAGAGAAAGGACAGTCTCATAACTAAGGCAACCAAACAATGCTCTGGGAGAATGGCAGGAATACAGACATAGGTGCTGTCTGCTGAGCTCTTAGACTGCAGTAGCAGCACTAAAGAATTCAGAGTGAGTACCCCAAGCTGGCAGAAGACTTCTCACCTTGATCTCTCTGCTGCAGCTTCCCTGCACTGCTGTCACTGCTCCATCTTTGAGGCTTGTTGGGAAGCTGAAGCCATCACTGGTGCTTGTGAAGCTCCAGACTCCACAGTAGCAAGTTAACCAGCCCAGGAACAGATGTAGATCCCCTTTCAGGGCAGAGTTTGGTGTGGCAGAAAGCACAGCACCACACCCTGAACTTTGGGGAAACACAACCCTGCAGAGCTGCTCATCACTGAGCTGTTCATCCTGCTCCTGCAACGAGGCAGGAGGAGACCAAAAAAAATGGTGTATGAGCATGTAATTAAAGACTGTATCCTAATGCATGCACACAAGGGGCCTGAATCAGGGCTGCACTGACAACCTCATGTTTGATTGCTTAATTTTGCAACCTTAATGATGTTTCTTTAAAGTAGTTTAAACATTACATTTTAATTCTTTCTATAAAAACACTATTAGGCAGCATTTGTTGGTAAATGCGGGTAACCCAGTGCACTGTGTATGTTTGTTTCCCTCCAGGTATTTCAGGAGTCTAAGAATGGCTGACAAATAACACCTTTAACAAGATTTTTCCAAGAATTTTTCTGCAAAGTACTTTCCTGTTTAAATACTTGCTGTGGGTTGGTTGAAATCTCTCATATACAAAGCTATGAAGAGAAGGAGCACTTGTATCATAATTAAGCAATTTTAGTCAAATTTCAACTTGGGAGCCTTTGCTTTGTCTCTTACAAAACCAAGAAAACTTCCTCTCTATCCTAGCAAGACTATTTTGATGAAAGGGGAGAAAGAATTACTGACAGTCCTTTACAGGACAGCGAAGCCACTACTGCCTGGGAGAATAGAGAGCTGGGGTGAAGCCACAGCTCTGAAATACGAATGAAAATCAATTGGTAACGTGACCTGCTGAAATATTTCTTACACCAGCATTCCTGTACTTTCCCATGGGCTAAAATTGAGCAGCAGTGGCACCCAGCATGGCAGAGCTGTTCCAGCTCTGTGTTGCATTTGCACCATTTCAGGTGGGTTTGAGTGTCACTGTTGTGCACATGCAGCCATGGGAAAGCAAACTCCTCTGTAATAAAATAAGGCTTCAGCTTTGGTTTTGCAATCCCATTCTGAAAGCACACTGGCTTTAATGAATGTGAAGCTTTCACCTCCAGCTAGCCAAATCCACTGCATCTGGCTCTAGAAATGCCAGGAATTACTACACTCAGTCAATCCCTTTTTAGCTCATGGCTTCACTGAATAAAAGAGTGAGAGTCCAAAACAATTATGGCTTCAGGTACAGGTAACTCCAGACAACAAAGGCAATTATTCATCCTAGCATGACCCACACAGGAGTCCAGGGATTTGCCTTTTTTGATTATATTGTTTTTACCTGGATCACACTTGTAAAGCATCTTCCTTTAGACAGGAGCCAGCATCATCCAGCTCAGGCAGGGGGGTTGGACTAGATGATCTTCTAGGTCCCTTCCAACCCCTAATATCTGTGATTCTGTGAATCATTTCCTAAAGGTAGGGCACAAACTGAACCCCCAGTGGGAAGGGTTTGCTCTCCCCTGCAGAATGGGGGGTTTCTTCTCTTTCCTTTCACCCTCCCCACCTCCCCAGAATACAAGATTCTGGTACTTACAGCACAACTGCTTCCTCCCAAGGGGTGTTCACACAAGGCAATGGAATGAACACACCCACCACGTCTTTTTGGACACATTAACCCCTCAAGTCAGCTGCAATCTGCCAGCAAGTCAAAGCAAAACATCTTCCCAAAGAGTACAAGAGGCAGAGGGGAGATACAGTTCTCAGCCGGAACCGATAGCCACATTTTTAAAAATTTAAAATAAATAAATCCAAGCATCTCCATAGTAGACTGATGGTGTCTGGATACACAGCCCTTCTGTAGACCAGCTGCACAACTCATGGGCTTCTCTTCTGAGGGCCAAGCCTAAGCTGTTGGCAATCCATCCCCTTCACAGAAAGCCTCTCTTTTTAGCTGTTCTAGCACATCTTAATTGATCTTTTTTTCCAGTTTAAGTTGCAGCTTTTATCACAATTCACAGATCATTAATCCTTCTCCTCCAGACACCCTTTTTTTTTGAGGGAGAGAGAAATGTGTAGGATAGCAAGGAAGAGCCTTGCTTTAGGGGACTAGGTCCCAGTAGAGTTATTAGTGCAGCCTTCCAAATTACTTTGTTTGGCTGAGAAAGTGTGTTGGTTTACATCTTCTGACACACAAAAAAAACCCCAATCCAGCACTCTAGACAAAAACTAACCAAGAAGCCTAGATGAATGCTAGTCAGGAGCTATTTTATCAGAGGCCACTCAATAAGTGACATAAATAAAGCAGTTACTGACAGCATAAACAGACACACATATGTACAGCCAACCCCCTTTAAAGATCCATCTGCCCTGCCTTGTGGATTCCATTGACTGTCAATAACTTTTTAGTTTGTTTATTATGTAGCACACTGTCCAAACAATATGTACACAGTCACTAGCTGGTAGTCCCCAAAGACTGGGGGATGTTTAGGTGTCAAGCACATTCAGAGCAGGTTTTCCACTGCAGAACTGGAAAATACTAATGAATTTTTGCATCGTGGAGTTGTAGATCCCTCTTGTAGGTACCCATTTGGAGACACTTAAGACCCGCCTGGATCTGTTCCTGGGTGACTTGGTCTAGGTGATCCTGCTCAGGCAGGGGGGTTGGACTAGATGATCTTCTAGGTCCCTTCCAGCCCCTAATATCTGTGATTCTGTGATCTGCACGTGTAAAGCAGAAGCCATGGAGGCCATGGAGCTTCCAGAGTAAAGTATTTTCCAGTATAGGATGCAAAAGTACCTGGGCATCTCCATTTAATATCAGTGCTTGCAGAACAGGCTCCAGATGAGAGAAGTGATGTCACCTCTATCTTGGCAATAAGCTAGGAGGGGTAAAACATTCTCTCCTCGTCCCTGTGGCACATGAGCCACCTCCTCTGTGCTACCTGGCTCTGAGACAGCAGTACTGGAAAGCAGCAGTGGAGAGGGAGCCAGAGCTTCCCAGCACAGCCCCGAGGCTGGCACTGCTGTGGGCAGGCTGGTGTTTTCAGGAAACCTCTGCACAGTGCAGAACTGGCACCTCCATTCCTGCTTTGCTTTCTTTAGGGCTTTTCTGCTGTCATTCAGACCTGAATGATCTTCCAATAAACACAATTACTGCTTCCACAATGAAATGGAATGCTTTCCTGATATACTGTTACAGATATATATTATTATTTTCAAATCAATGCCTAAATAAACAATTTGTATGCACCAGTGAGCTTTACTGGAAATCCAGCAACATGTCTAAAAATAACTTGTGCCAATGGGTAAATTCTGGCAAGTCACTGAATCAAAAGGAGTGTGACAGAGATGACTGGAAAATGGAAATCATTAAGCTGGCTTTTTTCCCCTTTTGTTTTCTCCATAAAAAAAATCATTTTGCCTAACAAATGAGAATTTGCCATGTTCTGTAGGAGACCCCTTTTCTTTTCCTCCATAAGGAGCCCGTTCTAACACCCAAAACAACAGAATACAAGAATAAATGCCTGACTTCTATGCATTTTTGGTTCACATCTAGCTTTTCTCTTTAATACAGTTTTCAGAGAGCCTGCAATGTAAAAAGAGAGTGTCTTGAAGTTCCCCAAGGAAATTTGCACAACAGATGGTAAGATATTGTGGTTTCAGCAGTTTGATTAGAAGAGTCAGTGATATCCAGTGGGTTGAGTGCAGGCTGGAGAGCCAGGAGCTTTCAAATCCTAATCCTCACTTTACCACTCGCTCCTGCTTAGCCTGTGGCAAGTCACATGGTGCTCTCATCCTGCTCTGCTGCAAACTGCCAGCACGGGGGATTCTCACAGCATTGATTACAAGGATTAGCTGAAGGTTTTACTTTGTTTAGAAGATCTTAAACACTACCCAAAGAGCTGCTTCACCATAGTCCATAAGTGAGATGTTGCTGTTGCATCAAGTCACAATCTGCATTGTTATACAACCCAAAATAGGACTTGTGAAAAGGCAGATTCTAACACCTTCACTCTAAGCAGATCAGCCAGAAAATCACTGGCCATCAACTTGAACAAAACATACTGAGACAAATTCAGAGGGAAATCTTTCACGTGGTACCTGAAATATGCTGCTTTGAGGATTAAGTTTTAAGCAGAATTCTGAACAATAAATAGCAAAAAAAAAAGTGTAAAAATTAAAGGAAATATATAATTGGAAAGAAGTGGATCTTCAAAGGAAGAACTTAATTCTCTTAAGAGCTCAAAAAAAAACCAACCTTAGAAACATCTCCAGTTCTAATGTGGACCTGAAAAACTTAATGCTTACAGTAAGCATTTGCTTTTGCAGTATCTTCTCTCTTGCATAGAAGTTAAAAGTTGCATAGAGTCCAGCAGTCAAGACCTGTAGTTTGAAGTCATTAAATACAAGTAGTCAAAGACTAAAATTACAGCCCTCCACCAAGCTCATCTGTCCACACCATCCAGCACAGGAGGTAGAAATGATAAAGTAGATGAAGTACAAACTTCTGGGAGGTGATGCAGAAGCACAAGATTCAGATTTTTGTTAGCTAAGAGTGTTTATTTAGTCCTGCTTTAATAAAGATGAAACTAAAATGTTTACTGCATAAAAGACTGTGTATTCTTACAGGAAAGAAAATGGATGGAAAGACATTGACCAGTTGGGGGGCAATCTTTTCATTTACCCAAGCAGAGGTGCAGAGAATTCAAAGAACAGGGCTTCTGCTTGCCTGCCCTTAGAAACCAGACATTCTGTGCTCCACTAGAGAGATGAGAAGCAAATTTCTGTTGTTTCAGAATCTTTTTACTCTAGGGAATGGAAAAATTAAAAAAAAAAAACACAAAGAAAAAAACAGAAGCAAGCTGACAAATCACCTCCCCGTGCTGTATTTGTCAGCTGTATGAAAAAGCAGAGCCTCACCCAGAACCAAGAACTGAATTTAGATGCTGCTTTGACCTTATATCTCTTATGTACAATTGCATGTAAACTATGCTATTATTTCCAAGTACCTCATCATTTGTTCTGGGCTATATCTGTGTCCACAGAGATGAGCTGCATTTTGATTTTAAATTTTGGAGCAAAAGGTCAACCTGCATCAGCAAGAACCAGAATTACAAGAGGACTGAGATTGAACAGGATCCGGTTTGTTTAGAAACTAAATACTAAATAAAGAACTGCCATTTCATTTCTGGAAAGCAACAGCATGAAATGCAAGTCTTTTTTTTCTCTTAATGAAATAATCTTGCTGATGTGCTTTCTCATGCTTAGAATAATTCCTCATTCCGTTTGCTTCCATCTTCCTGATTAATTCAGAGAAATCCAAGGCTCCTCTCTCACGGGTTGTGTGCAGTCGTGTGGCTAAGGATTGTTTCCCAGCAGCCTGCTGCTTACTGGGGATCTACATCACCCTCACTCAAAGGACAATCTTGCATTTGCTTGCAATTTGAAGAAGAAAACTCAAATAACTGCAGTTGTTTAAATAAAGTTCCTCTGGTAGAGGAAAATTCTTTTCCCTGGGAGTTTCAGGACCCCACTAGCTATTTCCACTACTCTCAACTGGAGTGTCAGGGAGGCTGTTGCACTAATTTCACAGGAAGAAATTGTAGGCTTTGATGGAAACTGACAATTTTCATAACAGAGCTCAGAGTTGAAAAATTACACGTGTTCTGGATAAATCTGTCCACCCTTTCCCACTGCAGAAAACCAGAAGCAAAGCCTTTCATCAGGGCAGCCCTGAATAGTGAAACCACTCCAGGGGATTTAGTGACTGCTACAGCACAGCTCCATTCACACTCCGGGCACCCAGGACAGTTAATCTATAGCAGTGACTTGCCATTTCCCCACCTTTTCCAACAGCCTATCCTAGTCATGTTTCCTACAATTACCTGAGTGCAAAAAAAAATGAATGAGGATATTAATTAATTCTATTCCCGCATACTGAATGCAAAATGAGTAATTTTGGCAGTGATAGGAAAGCATTTTGTCTTTCCTGCTGACAGCAATAGCAGGTTTACCACCAGACACCCTCAGGTATGTGAGCACCTTTAAGAATGTCATTCATTTCTGAACAGATAGCCATTCACATATTTTTAAAAGACACTTGGGTGATAAAAACGTTTCTGCCAAGAAGGTTCCCATTAGAAAGGCAATCAAATTCAGAAACCATATGTACAGCCACAAGTGCAAAGGACTGACAGCAGCCAACATGAGGGAAAGGTAGCCCAGGGCTCCTCCTCCTCAGAGCTGCTCTCCATTCCCTCAGGAAATCTTTGGGCAATCTTTGAGGGTGTCTGTTTTAAGGCAGGTAAGATTGCTGCACTGCTGAGCAATCCCTCCACAGATGAAGTTTACTGACTTCCACGATCACACACCGGACTAAGTTTTTCTCAGGACTCAGGAATTACCAAAAAAATCATTAAAATCTCTCTTTAGGAAGGGCTGTTAGAGTCCTTTTGGGTAAATTACTGTGGGCTTCCCATTTTCCACAAACATTACCTTAACTAATGAAGTGGTAAAATCCCTGTCTCCTGTTTACCCAGCTCTTACTGTTGCCTGGCTCCTTGCCCTGACTGCCAGGCTTGGAGAATGCTCCAATTACTGAGGAGTGGATTATTTTTAACAGTTCCGGCCCTTTCACTTTCAAGGATGCTCTGCTTCCTATTACTTGACAAACATTTCCTAGTATAATTTATGAAAACAATTGGGGGTAAAAAGGAGCCTTTCTTTCCTAACCCCAATGATAACAGTTCTCTAGGACACTTCTAGGCAGTCTGATGTAATGGGAGGGTGGAGTTCCATGGCACTGGATGTGGAGGGATCAGTTCTTCTCCAATATAAATTCTTCAGCTGTATCTTAGACAAGCCTGAAAACATGATTATAAAAAGCTGATGCAGAGGATCTCAAAGCCAGAAGGATCAATGAGAGTCTATAAAGTTACACTGATTCAGGGAGTACAATCTGCAGCCTTTTCTGTCATTCAGCTTGACAACTAGATGCAATGTTGGACTCTGTTTCAAGCCGTGGCAACCCACAGGACAGTCAGCAAGACTTTGCCTGGCTTCCAATTACAAAGAATTAGTTCTGAGGCAATTTACTGCATTTCCTTATACCTCAAAATCCAACAGCAATGTGCATCAACATGTGTTCATTTGCTAAGTGCCTCAACTTGATGTCCCCTTGATGGGTCATTCTCCCAGCTCCAACCTCTGTACTACTGCAAAAAGTGCTTAAGTAGTAACTCAATATGACAAAACATTTGTGTCCTGTAGCTCTTGATTTATTCTTAAGCTCATTTTCTGCCCAGCTCCACAAAGCAACAACAACAAAAAAGAAAAACACCCCACCAACTGGATTCTAAACCAGAAATTTGGTCTAATAACCTCCACTATGAGAACATGACATTGCACCTAAGACTTGAACCCAGTGTACAGCCTTGATACCAGCAGAATTTAATCAGCTTCAGTGCCAAGCACAGGTTTCAGAAATCAAACTGATTGAGCCTCTAAGGGATTGACTTAAAAGCCAAGTATGGAGGCCTTTTGATTTCAGAATGGCCGCAGGAC
The DNA here is from genome assembly GCA_024611195.1 of Ceyx melanurus. Taxonomy (NCBI): domain Eukaryota; kingdom Metazoa; phylum Chordata; class Aves; order Coraciiformes; family Alcedinidae; genus Ceyx; species Ceyx melanurus. The sequence continues at coordinate 66,439 of JANHGL010013068.1, read as the reverse complement.
CACAGGCAGTAATTGCAGCAACACGATATCAATATCAAAGTTTCCCAGACTCTCCTACAAACTGAATTATTAGTCACTGAGAAAGGTGTCAAGTTTAATTTAACTTTGAAAGGTACGTTGCAGAGAGGGATGGAAAAGTAGCTGGATATGCTGCACAGAGAGGCACTGATGATTCTACATGCATGCAGGAGAAGCATGACCCCAGTGAGCACGCAGCTCCTCCACACCACCTGGGTGCTAATGGAAAGCACCTTTTTTTAACCCACTGAGTTTCAAAACTATTTGAAACTAAAATATACATTTCAAAGAAGCACTGAATGCACCTCATTCGTAAAAAAAACACCACCTAACAGCAAAAAGGGTTTACAAAAAGACTGTACAGGCTCAGAGATGACTGACCCTTCACAAATATTTTGGCATCTCAAAGGCACAAGCCAAGAAGGTGGTTCCCTCTGACAAACCCTGACGTCCAGCCAGGGCTGAAGACCCAAGTGCTGCTGGTGCCCAGACACACCTAGTTGTTCAGCCTTAACTGTGCTTTGAAAACCCTACAATGCCTAATCCCTGAATATGTTGTAAATTTGACCCAGCAAGGTTAAGCCAGAAGATAAAAGCAGGTGTGGGAGCAGCTTGTAGCCCTGGCCTGCTGAGAGAAAGTTACATGTCCTGCATTTCTTAAATTAACTTCAGGAACTTTTACCCTCTTGTGGAGCATTTTCAAGTCGAGATCAGCTCTTATAGGCACTACCCTCATTTCCTTCTCGTTGAGCTGCACCTCTGATGGAGGATGACAACCCTTCCAAGGAGGATTTAAGACTGACACTTCGGCCAGCAATTGCCAGTCACCCTTCCCTGTGCACTGCCCATTCATCCTGCAGAGCTGCAGGGCTTTGACTTAACCTCATTTCACTCCTGACAATCTTTACAAAGAAATTATTTGCAGTTGCTACAACGTGTGATGGGTTTGAACTTGGGTCAGGGAGATTGAATTAAAGCAGAGGGCATCCTCGTGCTGCAACCACACCAGCTTCTCCAAATACAATGACTTACCCAGGCACACCAAAGGCCTGAATAATGCATGAGGTGTCTTTTGTGATGGGGATTTTCTTCTCACCAGAACAGGTTATGCTTTACTGTCAAAAACACCTAAAGGTCACAGGCATCACAACCTGCAGCAATTCATTTCAATCTATGAAAAATGCTTTACAGTCTCCCCCTTGCTAAACTAATTTGTCAGCTTAAATTCAGCTCCTATTTTTCCAGCTCATCTACTCACTTCATAGACTGTGCGTTTTGTGCTGCATCTCGTGACATTGTGCTACACAACCCCAGGTTCATTTGTATACTGTTAGGTGGTGAATACAAAGGTTAGATGGCTACAAAGAGGTATTTTCTAAAGGCTTGCACTTAATCTGCTGCTCCACTGGTACCCACTAGACACAGATGCATCACTAGCACTGAAGGAACTGTTTCTTTGGAAAGGGAAGTGACTGTCATAAAAGAAACTTCAGAACAAACTGAAGAACAAAACACAATATCACCTAAATTAAGTATAAAGTTAGATCACTTCAAGCTCAGTCTCAGCAGGAATGGAAGATGTCACTGTCCATGTCAAAAGCAACAGAGACTGAACCTACAAGCAGATAGAGCCACCAGCACACTGACACCAACAGTAGCACAGGGAAAACCTCATGGAAGAGGGGACAAGCCTCAGCACCACTGAGCTCCAGACCTGCTCACTGCTTTGAGCTGATGATCACCTTTTGAAGGGCACATCTCAATAGTCAAACTCCAACGAGCAGTGATGCATCCATCTGAGGTCGCCTCCTCTGCCTCTTTGGCCTGCAGACGACAGCAGGCGACCACACTAGCAGAGCTGTGGGGGGTTCCTTCCACAGTGCAGCTGCCCAACTACCCAAGCACAGCCTGTGCCAGCCTCCTACACTACCCCTCCTTGATAAAAGACACAGCAGTCCCATGCAGAGCTCCACACAGCCCTGGAGATCCACTGTCACTCACTGCCTCTGTGGACAGCTGGCTTTGCTTTCCCCTGCCACCAACAGAGGCCACAGAAACACTTGATCCTACAGTACTGAAAGCAGGACATTTTCCTGCATTCCATCTTTCCAGCAAGCCACACTTGTCCAACAGAGATGCCACCCTAATGTGAAGCCAAAGTTTCAGAAATAATCCAAGCCTTTTCTTAAAAAGGCCAACAACCACCTCACCCCAGCCACAGGTACCACACTTCTGTAAGACTATGAAGAAAATAGGACACTGGTTTCAATAGTTCCACTGTTATTGCAAGGTGTAGGGTAGCATCTAAACAAACAAAACCATTATTGGATTTCTTCACATCACTATGAGGATTGTTTCTTTAAAACTCTTAATGCAAGTCCCTAGAGCAGCAGCAAAAACAATGCTGAAATCTCCAGAGGTGCAGAGGGAGTGCCTTTAAAAGGTACTAATGTGCCTTATTAGAATAAGCTGTTCCTGTTACACCAACATGACTCATCCCTTAGCACTGCCACAAAACCAAGTGCTGAGATTTCAGCTTCCTATCCCATACTAAACCAACCCTCTGAGTGTGAATATTTTGCCTTTAATTCCCAGCCTGCAAGAAAGAATGTCATTGACAATGTGACTATGAAAAAAAACCAACCCAACAACAAAACCCACATGTGCTGCATTACTCAGATTTGTTCTCTTCATGCATTCAAAGTTAAATATTTCTATGTTTCGTTCCTGTTATCTCAAAGTCACAGGAGTGAAATCTGGATTCTTCCCTGGCTCCTCCATCAGCAATAGCTGCACAGCTCTTTATTGTGCTCACCTAGCAATGAGAAACTTCACCATTCCCACTGATGTGCCAGCAAGAGAGGCCCCAACACCCAATTCACCTGCCTGACAGTTTTTTCATTTTCCAAAACAAATATATCTTTATATCCAAGGTTTCTTATAAGAAAATTACACAAAGCAAAAATAGAAATTAGAATTAAGATACAGTTTCCGCCTCATGCATATTGCATCCCAAATGGTAAAGATTCCACTTAATCTAATTAAGTATTAAAAGGGATTGTTCCACTTTAACTTGCAGAAACTACAAACTCCCATTTTCTGTTTAGCCTACTCTCTTGTGAATACCAGAAATACTGTCTTACAAAGAACAGTACAAGCTCATTTGTAAAAGGCACAGTTTCTTACTGGTGTAAAAATAAATCTGACAAAGGAATCCATTTTTAAAAAAATATGTCACTAAAGGATTTATCATTTTGCTTCTTTTTTTTTTTTAAACCACACAACTAGCACAGATTTCTCTTTCTCAAGGTTCATTTCTAGCATTGCATGTAATTAAAGTCTGGGGATTGAGTTATGGGGTTTTTCTTTTTAAAACACTAAAGCAGTTCCACATAGTAACATCAGCTTTGGGTGCAGACAAGAATTACTAAAACCTCCAATACTGCATTGTCATGGAAATCAAGGCAGGCTGGTCCCATCTTCAGTGGGGCTTGGCAAGGTTGCAGACAGAATTCCCACTGCCTGTCCTGGCAATTTACCCAAGGAAGTTTCTTTCCTCTGTCCACAAGGAAAGGTCTTTCTTGATCACCTGGCAAAACAGGGGAGTTCTGCCTGCCCAGGGAAGAACTTGCAGACAAGTTTTGAGGTTCCTCTCATGGACAGCTGAAGCACTGAGGAGTGTTTTACCTGTCATTATGTAAAACTGTTAACACTTGTTTCCATGCTACTTACACATGCAGATCTACATACACAGACTAAATTAACATAGTCTATAATAAGCCTCACTAATCCACCAGCTAAGAACAGATTGACATTTAAAACTGTCAAAAAAAGTCAATGCCTGAAAAGGATTTATCTGCAGAAGCCCAAACCTTTTCAGTTGCTCAGGATCATAATAAAAGGCTCTAAAAAGGAAACAAAGGCTTGGGAAACCTTGACTCAACTGAAGTCAATAACATAATTACCAAACCCTCAGAGGAGCCAGGGTTTCATTGCTGGTACTGAGGGCTGTGCCCCGAGCCAGGGGACATGAGAAGTGCAGAGCCCTCCACCCTCCCTCGCATGGCTTTGTGTGTCACAGCAGTGTCAGCCTCATGCCTGCACTTAGACATTTAACAGTCTGACTCCCAGGGGCCACTCACTGCTCAGCTACAGCAGGTACCTGTATTTTGCTGTCCTTCCCAGGCACACACCTTGCCCTGCATTCACACATCCCACCGAGAGCAGGAAAGGGCCCCCCAGGGCCAATACCCAGTCACACACACAAGCCTGGATCTGTTCCTGGGTGACTTGGTCTAGGTGATCCTGCTCAGGCAGGGGGGTTGGACTAGATGATCTTCTAG
>JANHGL010013068.1:40062-61978 GCA_024611195.1 Ceyx melanurus | reverse complement strand
TTGGTCTAGGTGATCCTGCTCAGGCAGGGGGGTTGGACTAGATGATCTTCTAGCTCCCTTCCAACCCCTAATATCTACGAATCTATGAAACACCAAGGCAGCCTCCCCTCCCTGGGAAGGTCTTCAGTGCAAGGCCTGCCTTGGATTGTGTGTGCACAATACCCTGAGCCAGGCCCCTGCACCACAACACAGTACCAGCCATTAAAACTCCAGGCTGAGCTAATGACACTGCATCCTGGGGACTGGACTCCAATGGCAGTGCTCCCAGCACTTAGAGCCAAGAACCCTCCTGATTTCTCACCACTTCATGCCCATCTAGGCTTTCTCCACCCTCCTCCTACCCCCCCACTCCCACCAGATTCATTCCTGAGAAAGGCTTCTCTCCATCCACAGGCTGCACATTAGGACTGACTTACAGAACCAGTCAGCCCCACAGCACCAAAAGCAGCTTTCCCTCTTTTCTGAGGCATGCAGCTGAGGTCATTGGTACTACTGTGCTACACAGAGCCTTAGATTAATGTCTCCTCTACTTTTTCACTGACGAAGGAGTTGTCAAATAAATGTGCCCTTTAGCTGGCTGTCGGGGAAAAATAAAGCCTCCTGTGGCATGCAGGAAAAATAGCACAGAGCAGAAATTAGGATTTTGTATCCCAAAGTGGATAAATCTATATTAGCTGAAAGCTGACTTCCATTTGAAACAACAAAAAAAATAAAAAAGCAGCAGCTCCCCACTGAAAACCTGAACTATTTTGCAAACAGTTATTCACAGAAGGTCCCACCACCCAGGAGTAGCAACCTTACCTTTTCTGCTCTCTTCAGATGCTCCTGTACCCTCTGCAAAGACACTGCACAGCCTCCAACAAACAGCAGGAGACATTTCCATGCTGAGGAGGCCCCACTGAAGCTGTGACCAGGAGCAATGGGCTCCACACTCCCTTCCCCACTGCAAACAAAGCAAAAATGGCAGTGGGCAAAGCCAGGACCCCAGCAGGTGAAGCAGCTTTTACTCCTCAGCAGGCACAACAAGCCCCAGGTGCAGCCAACCAGGCTTGAGTGCCCCCAACAAGCCCCAGGTGCCTCCAACCAGGCTTGAGTGCCTCCAACAAGCCCCAGGTGCCTCCAACCAGGTCTGAGTGCCCCCACCCAGGCCCAGGTGAAGACACCCTCAGGACCTGGTGGTTCTACATTTATACTTCATACCAAAGAGAAGCAGCATAACTTGTATTCTGCTGCTCAGTGAAGTTTAGGAGGAGCCAAGGTGCAGAGCTTGCAGAGGAGCTGTCAAAGAAAAAATGATGAATTTTGGGGGAGCATTCCCTCCTGGGCACGCTGTTTCTTTATGCTTGAGACCAGGGATCCAGCCACTTGGAGAGCCATTTCTCTGGAAAATATCCATGATCTGGACCATCATGTATTGCTAATATCTTCTCCCTCATCCTCCTCTAGAGAACAGCAGGAGAGGCAGGGACTTGGTGCTACTGCAGCCTGACCCAGCCACACCAGAGATCCCCAGTGCTGCAGAAACAGACTGTTCTCTGAGCAAAGCAGAACTGGGTGAGGAAGAGGAGGATGAGTTACAGACCCTCTGCGAGTGCCAGCAGGAAGTACAGACTCAGACACTTCACACCAGTTCTCATAGTTAACAAAATTAGCTGAATATTGTGTCAGTTTGAAGCAATTTTGCTGTTACCCAACCCACACCAACTACCCCTAATTCAAAAGCAATCCAGGTGACTGCAAAAGGAGGGAGCAACGTTTTTCTGTAGTGCAAATTCCCCATTTAATACAAAAATTAGCAGGTGTGTTCATAACAGTAGTTATTTCTTTATCTATACCACTACTACTTCATTGCTGGGGGACATTCAGAATCAATCTGTGCTTTTACCAGATGTCTGTGAAGTAGCAGCTACTCCTTGATCCACTCAACTTCTTCAGTGCCTCAGGATACATTCTGCATACATTTGGAAAAAGGCATTTGTATTGGCTCTACAGTTTTATGCTGATCATCATCCAGCTTGTTGTCATAAATAATAGGGTACTCTATAAGAGACATGATTCTGGGTAACAGGACCAAGCAACTGGAAAAAATTCTCCCTAGAATAGGTTTTCAGATTTAAACAGAGATATTGGTTAGGCTGTATGTATTTGAGAACCTATTTCTTTAGGCAAAGATTAGAAAGGCAAGGAGAATCACAAAGTCAATTTTAACTGTGAATATGCACTTAAAAAGCACATTAAATTGCATCCTTGTCTGTGGCTCATGCATTTTTCCAGTGCCTGAGAATGAGCAAAACAAGACTGAAATCTGGATGAATTATTTTAGAACTTGAAGGAAGATTTTAGCTATTGGCAGATTTCAGTGAAGTTCTCATCTGCATTTGCACCACACACGGGCAGGGGGGAGTTGGACTGAAAGGATTGTACCTTTAACTTTGTATCTTGAGCCTTGAGCAAAAATATATCCTAAACAGATTGCACAGATGTGACACTAAAGGCTTCTCCCCTGAACTCTGCTCATTTCAAATGCAAAAAAAATCTTGAGAGCCTCAGTAAAAGCCTTGCTATGATAAAATAATGTGAGGAAAAAAATGCAAATGGATTGCAATCTCCCAGGTTACCTAAACAATTGTCTGAGAGAGACCAGTCAAGGTGTTTTTCACTAATTTAAAAAGAGGATGCAGCTTCTAACACTGGGAAAGTCTGGCCACTTCTGCCCCTTTCCAGGCTCAAAACCTGAACCCATCATCTAGCCTTGATGTTGGGTAGTGTGCCCAGCCTAACAACCCTGGGTACCATGCACAAAGGAGCTGGGGCACGGGCAGCAAAGCCCTTTGAGTTCAAAGGTTATGAGGCATGTATGGATTCAGCTAAAGCTTCATTTCACTGAATGCCCTGGGAGGCACCTGGCACTTTTTTCTTACCTCCTCTAGAGAAAGGAAAGGGTTAAATGGCCCAAAATAGTTGCTGGTGTGTGTAACTCATACATCAGCCTTTCTTTTTCCTTCCAGACTGCTGAGGAGGCTGGGGACACAGGTGAGGATATTGAGAGGCCATCCCTTTGTGCTGCTGTTGGAATTGATGGGACAGGCCTCAGAGTGCCAGATGGATGCTGTAGCTCCCTGATACATTCACCAAATGAATAATAAATAAAATGCAACACAGTGGCATTTAAAGGGCCTCAGACTCTACCACCTCCCACACAAACAGGCACCCCAGCTTCAGACATTTCCCAACAGTAAGCTGTAGAATTCTCCAGGCCTTGTTTTACCATCAGGATTGGGCAGAAATGGATGAAGCAGAATCTCAGTTTCTGCTGATGAGAAATGGGCCTTTTTATTTTTATTTTTTTCAGGAATATCCTCACTAGGAAATGGTTCTGCTCTGACTATAAGTGACCCAGAATACACGTCACTGATCCAGACTCGCGTGATAAGGAAAAGCAGCAGAGAGAAGCCACAGCAGCTTTACCAGAAGCCTATTTCACTGCAACCAGTGGAAGAATTTAAATGAGATCCCTAATACATACATGTATTATCTGAGCTGCTTTTTCTTCCACATGGTGTAGGAGGATGGAGCAATGACCATAAATACAGGCATTAAATGGGCTGCTTTCTATTACTAGAGGGACAAAATTATATCAGCGAGTTGGGTCTATTTAATATACATCATACTGCCTGTAATAGAGCCTGGTAAATCCTAGCCAAATATGAACTCATTGTTCTCCTCGACTTGCCATGCCCTTAATATCAGAGCAAATAACCTCCCAAAGAAGCTGCAGCTGCTACACCTGAGGTGGTTCATAAAACCTCATAGCAGCCTCCAATTGTAAACACAAATATGTCACTTAGTTTTGCTACAGATTTACTTCTCTCCCCTACCCAAGACATTTGGCGTGATGACAAATGCCACTGCCTGATAGCAGAGTCAGGGCACCTAACAAAACACAGATGTGATTTCATTTAAAAACAAACCAAACCCTATCAATGCTTGATTTCTTTTGAAGATGTTTAAATGAAACTTTACAAATGAGATCTTATTTAATCTACGTTCCTTTCATCACTAACTGGCTGCTAGCTAGGCTGGAGGTGATAGCTGTGCTACACCACAGAGCTCATGCTGCTCCAGTTAAATGAGGATATTTTTATAAGGATTGAGTGGTACCTTGCAAACCAGGCTAAACTAGAGGCAGAACATAATAATCTGTCTTTGCAGGAGCTGGACACTGGGCCCTACCAGCTCCTCATCCCATGACAGAGAGCAGGACATTCCAGCTGCCCCTCCAGTTTGGATTGCTCTCCTATCCCAGTTTTACACCTCAGGAGAAAGCTTCTCTGAAGTGTGTCCTGCTGCTCCCTCCAGTGAGCCCTGCTGCTGGGGACAGCCAGTCCCAGCAGTGACAGCTCCTCACACAGCCAGCAGGCACCTGCACTCAGGGATGAGGACAAGTTCATGAAGGAATCCCAGGATGTAAATCACTGGAAACGGGCAGCCCTAAGGGGTGATTTACAGGAGCTGAGCCTGGGCTTATTCTCAGCAAAGTCAATTAAACACTTATTTTTGCTTTCCAAGGGAAGAGCAGGTACACAAGTCTGTTTGGACAAGTCTGGTATGTTTGCAATACAAGAAGTCACATTTCCTTTGCCAAAGCTGCTCACAACAGGCATTTCCACCACCACCAAACAGCTCATACTGGACACAGTATCTCCTCAAGACCTTAAAGATCCCCTTATATTCTACCAGAAATAACTCACTTGCTTATCCAAAAGGTAAAAGGTTATTGAGGCTACAGAGCATTGTACCTCTTCCAGAAACTCCCAACAGCTTGGCTCAGCTCCTCTCAAAACCCTCTATAAAACCAATAAAACTGCCTGTCCTGGCAATATTTATCAAAATGTTTCCTAGATATTGCATCCTGAATGAGATTAAAGTGTACAACTGTTTAGATACCAGAGTCCTGGCAGTGAGTTACTGCCTCCTTGGCCTTCTGCCATGAGTTACTGTGGTCTCCAATGGGCTCGAGGATTTCTGCCACATCTTCCAGCACCAGAAACCTGAGCAAACACCATTAAACATGAAACGAGGAAATCCATCTCCACTAGAAATTCTTAGGAAAGATCCAGCACTGAAGGAAACCTCCATGTGCCCTTCTGGCTTCTCTCCTGGGAAAACTCTTCCCCATCCTTCACCTTTATGTCTTACTAACTATTTAACAGACATTAATTAAAGAATTCTTTAACTAACAAGTTGTTTGGTTTTTTTTCAATCCAGAGTAACAGATCAAAAGAAGTGACAAGTGTGCAGGAATCCTGGAGAAGACTCAGCCGTGCAGAGTTATCCCAGCCCTGGTAGAAGTCCTCCACAGAAGTCCTCCCCAGCCAGGGTCTCTGAAGCAGCCCCTGCAGTGGGATGAACCCAGCAGCCACCCCAGCCCTGACACAGCTCCTGGGTGACAGCCAAGGCCTGTCTGGCCATGGGATGGAGATCCCTGTGCCAACCACACTCGTATAGCCCTGTTAGGCTCTGCCAGCCCCTTCAGATTCACATTGAGAGGAGAAGTAAATAACCCTACGTGCAGACAACGTACCTGAACTGGATGATGTGTGTTTTGCACACTGATCCAGTCATTGTGCTGCAAGTTCCATATGATTTGCTTCATTTAACTCCAAATCTGCCCTTAAAGAATGAAAACTCCTACAACCAAAAATGTGCAGCAGTATCTTGGGAAGCAGTGCAAGAAATTGTACTGACAGCTTCTGCAAAGGTCACTCTGTACACGACACCAAAGCTCTGCTTTGGCAGAGTTTGCTGCTGGTTTCCCTGCTCATTAATGATCATCCCCTGCCTCATCTGGGACAGAGCAGCACAAAGCCCACCCAGGCTCTTCCCTGCTGGGGGTACAACACAGAAGGTTACCATCTCGGGTTATATAGTTTAGGGTTTTGGATTCAACCATCACATAGAAGCAGATTTTTTACATGAATGCAGAGAATTTAGCTGTAGTATAATAGTTTTAATTTAAATATATATTTTTTTTTAATCCTAAAAGATAATTGAAGTGTTTAATCACTGTACAATATATTGGGTTTTATTCAGAATTAAGTAGAGCCATCTGGCATTCCAGGTGGACCCAGGACTTCAATGGATTGTATTGAATGGCTCCCACTGCATTGTGTTTTCCACAGAAAAATAATGCTTGTGGCATTTAACCTACAGATATTTCTTGATCCCTTGGAATGCAGAGTCATCACTACTTACTGGATTATCCATGCCAGGAAGTTTCATCACCACACCAATACATTTCTCAGTACAGCTGCTGGCACCAAATACACTCCACAAAGCCTGGTGCTTCTGGCAGCCCTGCAGAGCAGCCAGGATTAAGGGGGTGACCTGCTGGCCACTGAAGGAACCAGGGTCAGAACTTCCACCTCAGCCTGCTGGAGCCCTCAGCAATGGATTGAGGACTGCAGTCCTGCAGCAACAAAGTCAAGGTGCATTCAGGATTGCAGGGTTTAACTCTTGGCTACAGTCAAGGCTTTTTCTGACCAAAACAGTCAGAAAACCTGCATTTCATTTCACCTTCCTTAAAACAGGAGCAATATCTTTCTATACTACAGTCCTTCTACAGTGAGATCAGCAGCTTCCTAACTTAATTAGAATTGTGAAGATTTTAAAGTCTCCCTATACCAAAATTTAAGGCTGAAAATATTCAAATTCCTATTCAAACTGAGATGATTTAAATTCATTACAGGACAAAAAATGTTTTGACAATACAAAAATACCTAACACTTGTTTGGTTGGGGCTTTTTAAAACAAGCATAGCAATATAATGTAAAAAAATTAAGTGTTTATAATTTTCACATCAGAGCTGTTTAATGAAATTGGCACAGCTCCATGAATTCCATGATTAAGTGGAGAAACAGTTGGATATAAAAATTTTCAACCACATCTGTGCACAAGAGTGAGGTAACCAAGTACCAGTTACATTCAGATGCTACTTCAGCTGGAGCTGCTCTTAAAGAAGTGTAGTTGGATGGCTTGTTTTGAAGCTTAAGTAGATCAGTTTCAGATCAAAATCAACCCAAAATTAAAAACTGAAAATCACGTCAGAAAACTCTGCAACATTTAGCAGAATTTAAACTTTTGATGGGGGAAAAAATCATGCTGATTTTTGCAGAAACAGTATTTTTTTGGCAGAAGAGGTGTTTTCTTTCAGAAGGATTTCTCAGAAGGGTCAGAGCCAACACTGCCTTCCTGACATCCAGCTGATGATGCTTCTAGAGCTGCAATAAGTATTAGAACTGTGACTCCCAGGGACTAGCAAAGGTACTGCATCTTGCTCTCATTACAAAAATCAAAATAAAGGTGGTTCTAAATTCATAGCCACTTTAAAGGTCACAGAAAGTATTACACTATTACAAGAGTAGTTAATTATATTATTTATGGAAAGCATTTTTTCTGGGAACAGAGATTAGACATAACTACAATTGGATGTGTCTGTGACAAATCTAAAAGCTAAGCAAAGCTCCCCTGAAGTCAAAGCCAAGGGGGTTTTTTTTACCATAAAGCCACTCTGTACATGCTGTCCTGGCAGAAAAGCTCCTTTCCAGCATGAATCACCCTCTGCCCTGTGCTGGTAACACCAATGGCTCTCAGCACTGGGCCTATAGCTGAGCAACTCAGCTGAGCCAGTTGGTGTCCAGTGCAAAGTCAGGCTCTGGAGGCAGAGTAATTAAATAGCTCCACTTCAACTAATTTGAGGGATGAAACATCCTAAAAGGACCATGTTAGAAGCAACAGAGAGAGAAATATCAGCTTAGTTTAGGTTTAGTAAGGAATTTGCAGCTCATGTCCTGGTAAAGTCTCACGTGTCCATAGTTTCAGAAGGGGTTGCTGCTGTTGTGGGTGATGGGGAAAGCTGCTGTCATTTCAGCTTTCTTCTGATTTCTAACTGAACACTTCTAATTGATGACATTCATGAAGCAGAGGAGTGCCCAATTATATCAGCAATATGACACACAGTTCTGATTACCTCTGGTCTGGTCACCAAAGCATTCAGGATCTTTGGCACTGGATGCAGAAATTTAAATAAAAATGTCATGGCTTATGTCAGAAAAGCATCTTCTGCTAGATTTCCTCTCTTTACATAATTTAACTTCAAAGCATTTTAAAGGCCAAGCTTGTCAGAAGAGGTTGATTTTAAAGGTTGAGGGGGGAGAGGTTGATTTTGCAACAAAAAAAAAAATCACAGCTATAATTAGGTATTAGGCTAAGCCCATTCTTGCTCACGCTGAGTAATAATAAGTCATTACTGATTGTTGGAGCAGAGAGTGCTCCAAAGGGATCTAATGAAGACTCAACTCTATGTAACAGGGGAGATAAGACTACATTAAACAGCCCAGAAAATTAGAGAACTTGGAAAAAAAATCTCCCCAGAAGGTCGAGTGTAAGAGTAACAAAACTAAACACTGTTAGTGCCCGAGCTGCATCTTCACCTCCCTGCAGCAGCTCTGGTTGGTCACTCACACTGGGCAGCAGGAACACACCAGAGCAACTGCTGCATCTGGGCCTTGGGCTCTTTTTCATAGGCATTATCAAGAATGGAGGAAATCATGCAGAACCACATCCAAATCCTCATCTGCAAGAATTGCCCATTAGAAAAACCACAAAACACAACAACAAACCCCAGACAAACCAAACTCACCTTTCTTTTTAAAAAGAAATACATATAATATATAAATATATTTATATTTATCTTTATCAGCAACTGAGGAAGTAAGGTTATGGTGACTCTACCCCACAGTGCACTCTGCTCAGCCTGCAGCACTGCCCCAAAAAGGGACAAATCACCATCAGTTGCTCTTCAGATCACCTCCTACAAGGAGAAGGTGGCCAGAGCAGGTGCCACTTCCCTCCACATGCAGCCAGGCTCATGTCACTCTTTAACCACTCTTCAGCTCTCCCCAGGAACATCCAAATCTACACGTGTGCCTGGCAAAGCCTGGTCACCTTAAAAAAAATCATATGTTGTCTGGAGAAAATAAAACGTTTGCCCTGTGTTGATCAGCCTGCCACAGCCTCTTCATGTCCTACCCTCCTGAGCATCCCTGGTGATTCCCAGGGGAGAAACCTTTCTTGTCTGGAGGACAGGTGGACGAGAGATGTCACTGGGACAGAGCCAGTGCTCCCCTAGACCTGGATGTAGAGCCAGGCACAAAGAGCCCAGGATCCCAATGTCTGTATTTCTCCCCAGCCTCCATTTCAACACATCTAACTGGAGAGCCAGAAATCCAGCAAATGGGGCCTTCCAGTACCAAGCTTCCCTTCCACTAATGAGATCCGTGTCACCTCCCACCTCCTCCTTTCCACACACATCTTCCCCATTGTTTCCATTCTGAGCCAAAACAGTGGAAGCCTGAGCATGTTGCTTAGCAATACAGGGCTGGAATAAGGTTTGCTTCAAGTTTTCCTCCTCTGCTAGATGTCCTGTAGTGGCCATTACTAGAGAAAAATTGACTTTTCTATTATCTTCCTATTGTTTCCATAGCACTTTCTCCCCTGTTCCCGTGGCATTTGCTTTAGCTTCCCCCCTCGCCCCAACAGTCTAACATTAACCTTTTCCTAGACACAGCATCTGCTCTCTCCCCTCTCCTGGATCTAATCCATTCCTCAGCTGTAGGTTTTTTGGATGGGAATTTTCCACTTCATTCTCAGATGAACTAATTCATTACAGAGTTAAGCAAACAAATCTGGAATGTTTCAGGACAATACCTGCAGGAGAAATAATCTCTGAGTAAGTAAAATACTGCCTTTGTTATTTTAGCCAATATTCAGCTGACTTTGTGGTGAAAAACTGCCAAAGAGAAAGAAAAAGAGAAGGCACCTGAATCCCATTTCTGCAGTTCAGAAACCAAAAAGCCTTTCTGTGCAAAATCCCTGACTGATCATTTCAAGGGTTACGAAAATGAAAACTCTATTGGAGTCTCTCCCCATTTTGGTGCCTGATATTCCAATAAGGTTCACAACCAAATGATCAGGATGTGTAGGAGTCCCTGCATTAGTTTCTCAGCATTAGTTTCCTGAGCCCTCTCTCCAAGGACAGGGGGTGGATGTTTCAGGCTCATTTTCTGAGGCAGGCCACTCTGGATGTCCGTCGAGATCTTGTTTTCTCCAAGAGACAATGAGAATTACAGGTGATTTTTGGGGTTTGTTACCAAGTGTAGGTGCAGAAGCAAAGCTCCACCCTGGCTGCTGGTCACTCCTGCAGTGCATTAGTGAGCTGCTCCTCACCCCCCTGTCACAGACTGACTGAGGAGTTTTGTTTGTGCATTCAGGCTGCAGGCTTCTTAACTTTCTGCTGTGGTGCTTATTAGATTTGTGGTGTCAATAATCACGTTACTGGTTAAGGGGCATTTTCCTCAGAAAAGATCACTGCTCAGGAGGGAATTATCCATATCTAATTACAGTTCATGCTGCTGCTGGACATTCCCTTTGCTCTGCTGTCTGTCCACTGTCATCTTGCTTTAAAACGTACTGGCTGTGCCTTAGGCACTGGATCAGGTATCTGGAAAGCAAGGCCCTGTTTCTCAGTGTGACAGCCCAGGCAGCCAGAGCTGCTCACTGCAGAGCAGCCACGGGGACAGCAGGGAAAGG
The DNA here is from genome assembly GCA_024611195.1 of Ceyx melanurus. Lineage (NCBI taxonomy): Eukaryota > Metazoa > Chordata > Aves > Coraciiformes > Alcedinidae > Ceyx > Ceyx melanurus. The sequence goes on along the minus strand of JANHGL010013068.1, from coordinate 51,328 downwards.
CAGGAGGCATCAGTGGCACAGGAGGGCTCTGTAACAGCAGGCCCACATCTTCCCTGTCGGAACAGCTTCAGCCCTGTGAGACCTTGCCCTTTCCTGGTTCTTTGTCCTGCCTTGTGCAGCAATGAGCTGCAACCTGCTGGAAAACATGGCCAGCACAGAGCCCTGTTGGAGAGCACCACAGCCAGCACAGAGCCCTGTTGGAGAGCACCACAGCCAGCACAGAGCCCTGCTGGACAGCAGCACAACCAGCACAGAGCCCTGCCCACAGCCAGCATAGAGCCCAGCAAGGTCCTGCTCCTGCTCTGTGAGTACCCAGGCACAGTGCCTGCTACAGAGCAGTCTTTGCCCAGAGCGGGTGGCAGTGGAGCACCAGTGACAACTACTGAGCAGGGGGAGCAGGCTGGGGATGCAGCAGGGGCTGCTGAGCAGTTGGGGGTGCAGCAGGGGGAGCAGGCTGGGGATGCAGCAGGGGCTGCTGCAGCAATAGCAGAGGGCCTGGTGAGCACAGCTCTCTGTCCACACGGCCGATCTGACCACCCCAGTGTGCTGTAGCAAGATCCTTCTCTGCAGACTCCTGGAGCAGCTTTAATTGCAATTGCTTTAAATTTATAAAGAGCCTGGAGGCTTGAGGTCCCACTCATTAACTTATTGGCAAAATCTCCCAGCCCTGGCCTACTTCCAAAGCACTCGCATCTCTGGCAGAATCAGGTTCTTAGCCTCTTTCACCCTGACTACAACCAAGAAAATAATTAGAGAGATTCTTTTAAAAAGAGATTCTTTTTTTTTAATATTGCAGGCCTGACACTTCTATCTAAACATTGTGCAGCTTGAGATCTGTTTTCATAAATGCATCAATCATCCACAGATTTTTGCCCAAGGAGTTTTCAGGAAATTACAATGAGCACCAAAGATCACACTATTCAACAGAAATCATTTTCATATTAAAGCCTCATATATTCTTCAATGAGTAGTGCTGCTCAGATTAAAATCAAAACCCAGTTAAAAAAAAAAAAAAAAAATTTACTTATTTATTTCAGAAGACAGACCACAGAGAGCTGCCTCCTCCTGCAAGCACTGGCTACCTGAGAACAAGGCTGAGCTTTGAGCTCCTGCATCATCCCCCAAGCTGCACCATCCAGGAGCACCAGGGCTCAGGGCACTTGAGCTCTGAGCCATCTATGAAATGGAATCAGGATGCTCCAGCTGGGACCCTACCAGTTACGCTGCCTGATTCCTGAGGGACACACTTAGGAGGTGAGAGTGAGATCCTCATTCTTTGACTCATTTTAAAAACCTCTGCTTATTTTCTTATTCCTTAAGATGCTTTTTTTTTTACCTACAGCTCTTGTAGTCATCACTCTTGCAAATGCTACTTGTCAACTCTTGATTTGGATTTTTCTTCCACCCATGAAATAGTTTCTGTATCTCCAAATCAACACTAAAATGATATGGTGGATGTTTCTGACCAAAAGAGCTCAGTCAGCAGGGAGATGGCTTCACTAGATGGCTCTGCCACCACCATTTCTGCCTCTGCTTGACCAGACAAGAGACTCTTCAACATAGAAGATGGGGAAGGATGTGAGATAATAATGTTTTCATTATAATCAGATATTCATTAAGGGACAAAAAGCTTGCTGTTAATCACCTTCAGCAAGGCCAGTATCCACATCCCCAGCCAGGCAGCTGGGCTGAGGTGTAAGTGCAGCTCCAGGGGAGGCAGGAGCAGGAACAGTTGCCTCATTTTAGGGGTGTTTTTTGCATCACCATAATACAAATCCAGGGGTAAATGCACAGCAAACTCTGGCTTCTGCTGCCAGGAATTCATCTTCAATTTCAGTTTCTTCTTTGAAATAAGAGTTTTGCTGGGTTTGTTGTTTTTGTTGTTTTGGGTTTTTCTTGTCTTTTTTTAAGGACAACAGAGATCATTGGAAGGTGAAATAAAAGTTGCTGCAGCACTTGAGTTAGCTGCAGGAAAAACTGAAGATTCAGATGCCCTTCCTGTATGGAAAAAGGGAACTACTGCTGAAACACTGCTAATATCACTAGACTCAGAATAAAATGTTAAGTGTCCCTGTGGTATTTCAGGGGAATAAAAGGATAAAATGAACAGTTTGCAATCTAATTCTCCATATGTAACAGAGTATTTGTCCAGATTTAGACTATGATCTTCAGGGAGGCTACGGAGAAATGGGTTCCCAAATTCCACTGAAAAGAAATGAAAATTCACCTTTTTAAGGACATTCAGATTCAAATTTTTATTTCTGCTCTTCATCCTAACATTCATAAAATCAGTGAAAATATCTAAAAAGATGGTTTAGTCAACCAGTGAGAATTCCAATGGTGTACTCAAAAATATTACTGCAAGTACCATCCTCATGAAAGGGAAATATGAAAATAACAATACAATCTGGACTTGCCATGTGTTAAGTGAAGAGAAACTAAATCAGCCATTAACATGTTCCTAATTCTAAAATATTAGTGATACTTAAGCTAAAGCAATGAACTATTGCTGGCCAATTGCTTAAATACAGTACAAGAAAACTTGAAAACATTGGAGGGAAAGAGAATTCCAGACGAGGGAAAATTCCATTACTTGGAGCAGACATTTTTATTCTTTTTTTTTTTTATAATCAATCTAGAAAAGCTGAGCAGATGTTCCTGGTTTGTATTTGATAGAGAACATTGGGAATGAAAGAAGAAAAAAAAAAAAGGGAATTTTCCTGAAGACATGCAAGACAGCCTAAGCTACTGCTGTTTCCAACAGGCCCAGATATTGAGCAGAGACCTGAAGATTTCTCTGAACCACTGAGACTTTTAGGACATCTGAGAAAGGATGGGAGGGGAGTCCCTTAAAAAGAGGGACTGGCAGCTTAGTTTGTGTTCTCCAAAAGGCAAAGGCAACACAGAAAGGGCAGCAGTGCTGAGACATCTTAGAGGTTACCAGATGGTCTAAACCTGGTGTTTGCTGCCAGTCAACTACACTGCAGTACAGTGCTTTGCCATCTGATCTGTTTGGACACCAGTTGGGGTTCACTCACACACAGGCACAGAGAAAAGCTCTCTCAGTTGGTGCCTCAAGTGGATTCCCCCATGGCCTGCAGTGACAAAAAGGACTGATGCCAAGAGGACACCTGAAGAAGAACAAAGTCCATAAACCCAACAGCAGTGAGACTTAGGAGGCTGTTGCTCCCTGTCTGATTCAAGGAAGATGTGTAAAAGTGATGAGCACTTTAAAGGAGAACCACAAGTGAGATTCAGTAGCTGGAAACATGCCTTGCAATGCAGGCTTAGGGCATTCCAAACATTTAGCTCTCAAGAGAAGCTTCCTCTGGAACCTGATCACTGAACATCCAGGTGAAAGACAGAGCTGTGGTGGTAGCTTTGCAAAGCTGTTGACAAAGGAAAAACAAGCCCCAACAGATGGGAGCTGAAGTCATACAAATTCAGTCTGGAGAAAGAAATAATTTACCACCACAAAGGCTAATTAAACACTGGGACAGTTTTTCACTGAAGGTGACAGACTTCTCACGATGGCAGCCTTTAAAATGAGATGAAACACTTTCAAAAAGATGTTCTTTAAACCATACATCATCTGAAGTGCTGCACAAGATTCATCCTCAGCAGCCTGCAGGAATGACACTGCCCCTGCACTGACTTCAGTTGCTGCACATTACTTGCAGCTCTGCATGGGGATATCTTACCTATTTGAATATTACATCATAAGGCCAGCACAGACTCCTGTCAGGTTCAGGAATGATTTCTCTTATTCCCCCTTATGGTCTTATATTAGGTTCTGGATATTTTTTTTCTTCCAAGTCATGAAATTTGATTCAAAAGTTGCCCACAGCTAGAGCAAAGCCTGCACCTCAGGTTACTCAGCACTGACATGCTGCTGAGAAGCACCAGAGTTTCTGTTTCAAAGGTCAAGTCTGATATTTAACCTCAGCAACCACCTCAGCAGCTGCTCTGTTGGTTTGTTGGGGTGGTTTTTTTTCTGCCTACTCTGCAGCTTTAGCTCCTAGAATGATTTAGGCAAATTTCCCAGTATCAAGTCCTTACTAGTGAACAGAGTTCATCTTGTGGGGACAACTCTTTAATTTCTTCTTCCTGTACACAAGCTGAAAACCAAAATGCTCAAATTAACTAAGATACCAAGGTCAATCCAAGCATCCTCTGGTGGAATGTAGAAAAAATATCACATAAAGGAAGAAAAAAGGGGAAAACATAGGTTCTCTCTGCTCTGAAACTGCAAAACAAGAATGCTTGTACACAGCCCTGAAGGTTTATACACACCTATAAAAATGAATCTTTACAAGTAATAGGAAAAAAGAAACAAATCTTTTGAGCCAGAACCTTTATGAGCCTTACTGGAAATGCCATGAGAATGAGCATCCCACCAGCACTGCCACTGGGATGCTCCAGTTCTGCACTTCTGGCATCTTACTGTGCTTTGATAAAACTTAAGTTGATGGCACCAAAGACATTTCTACCACGCAAAATAGCTACTAAAATAATCTTGTGTAACACAAACCACTGGGAAATACAGTCTATAAACTGGCTTCTCAGAGGAGCTGAGAATGATCTTTTACACTCTCCTTTCACCAGATGAAAAAGGGAAGAAAAGGCTCAGCAGGCTGCTGAGACACGAGCAGCATCTGACAACCTGAGCCAAAACCCTTCATCTGCATGGCTAAGTAAGTGAAATGTCCTTACCCCAAAGCTCCAGCTACTACCCTAAAGCCACTGTGATTTTAAAGGTTAACAACTGGAGATGTATTTTCTTCACTCAAGCAGATAAAAAGAAGGGAAACAAGGAATGTCAGGGATATTATACATGTTCAGTGAATCCTAGCTGCAAAAAACTACTGCTACTCTCTCTGTTTAAATATTCTATGTCTGGAGAAAGTCAATACCTTTCTGCTTATCTCATTCTCATAACAGTTTATTACATTTTAATTTGTCCAACTGTCCTATTGGATTTCCAGGCAAAATGTGCTAAAAGCCCATGTAAGCAATACATCTGATACTAATGAACTGTGATCCACCAGCATGGAGGAGAACATTTGCTTGCTCCATCCCTGCCACACTGATCCCACACTACACTTGGATTCTAGATAGCAGGTTTATTTCCAGATTCTCTGTGCTCAGTCATCTTTCCTTATTAATAACAAATATCCTAAACTACCCACAGACACCATTAGGAACTGATTTCCCCCAACAACAGCCAATGCAACTCAGTGCAAATGAAAACCATGAGGGCAGAGAGGGAAAGTGGAACAAGCATAAGCAAAGCAAAAGCATCAACATCTTCAATGAATATGAATGAAGGAGAACTCTGCAGAAACTGTGACAGAACCTAAAGACACTGAAATCAAGAGAAGTCTTTAAATAACCTACTTGGAGACCAGGTCTAATCCAAGTCCAGGGCTCAACAAAATTCCCAATTCAAACACATCTATATTTATTATATGTACTGCTGGTCCCCATCTGTTGGTGCCATGCACACCTCTGTCTTTGAAGGCTGTGCTTCTGTATGGCTGGTATTTCCAACTTGGAAATAACCAAGGGTTGGGAAGCCAATCATGTCCATGATTGTACCATGTACTGCCTAAGTTTTCATAGGAAAGGGGAAGTAAATAGACTTTAATACAAACATCAATATCAGGCTACAGCAGAATAAAGGGAAAATCCCATAACAATGCTTTGATGGCTCCCAAATACATATCTAGATAATCCAGTGATGTATGTTTGAAATAACCTATAGAAGAACCAATTACAAGCACATAAAATAATTACTTCAGCCCCATGTCTCCTGTGGAGTTGTGGTATCATTAAAATCTACAACTCTACTCCTGTTTGGTAACCTGTTTCTTCATTCCATGCTCTGTTAGCAGCAGCTTCCTTTGTAAAGGTCACTGCTGCTCTTTCCCACTGCCAACATTCCAAATATCCAGGACTGAATCTCTGTTTAGTGACCTACCCCACAGATGTGTTACTCAGCTTAATTAATGTTTGTACAATGCTATATAAATTCTAAGCAGTATTCCTAAGGCTGATGTGCAAGCTGGAATTTGCTGGGTAATACCAAAATTCTGCAAGGGTTGTTACATATGCAGAAGACATTCTGCTCTCTACTCCCGGATCTGTGTTTGTCACAGTGATTAAAACTCCATGTTTCCTAAACAATTAACCAACATAGTCCATTAAATCTCATTTTATTACTTTGAATGGATTGAGATGGTACAATAATCCAACTCGGAAGCAAGAGAGAATTTACATATCTCTTTCAGAAAATGGATGAGACACTAAATGAACAACATGGTGGATAAAACCAAATCTGAGTCTGTTTTGCTTTTGCTTTTCTCTGCTGCACTATAAACAAGTTTTGAGCAGTGATAGACTCAGATTATGTAAGAAGCAAAGAGAGAAAACTCTCAAGGCTACCAAAACAATTCACTCCACATAGAACGAGCACGTCGCTCAGAATGTTTTGACAAATTTCAATGTGCTATCAGCTCAAATGTTTGTTTTCTTTGACTAGCAGTGCTGGAGACAGTCCTGCATGGTGCATGTCCCACGCTGCAACTTAAATTCAATTTTCTGATTTGGAAAGTTTTTCTGTTTGTGTTTCAAAATGGAATATATGACCTGCAATTCATTTCTATTTCCTATGTAATTAGTAGCTGGCAAGTAAAACAAATTAGGTGCTTGATAAACACACACAATTATATTTTCAAAGCAGTTGTATTTCTGCTTGGAAGGAAGGACAGTTTTATGAATATGTAATCAAGGATGTAAAATTGGAAAGAAAACAAAATAGAGCCGAGTTAATTTGGTGGTAGCGGCAAACGAGCACCGTGCCAAGCCCCCCGCACATGCACTGCCCTGATAAACTTGTTCTTGGCAAAGGTTCACTCCACGAGGAGCTTCGTAATCCTTCCACTGTGTTTGCTCTTCTTTATTAGCCCTTTGAGAAAATATTGTTTATAAAATAAAGATCTGCACGAGCAAAGATAAGAGAGTCCCTGTTCCCTGCCTAACCTGTTCAGTATCTGCGAGCCGGGGCTGTATCGCTCGCTCTGTTCCCTCCGTGCTGGTGGCTACAGGTAAGTGCTGCACACCAGTGATTACTGAGCATTCATGAGCAGCTGTGCCTCCAAATGAAAGATGAAACCCAACTGAAAGTTTGTTTGAAATGGAAGTAAAACCCGGCAGATGGCAGCCTCCAGAAATAGCAGCACTGAAACAGGATTGTTGGTGTAGTTGCTGCTCCAGAGCACAGTGAGAACTGGGGGGAGGACGAGGCAGTAACGAGCTGCAGGGATAAAAGGGGAAAAGTAAAAGTAAAGGCAGGCTTACAGGAAAGGAAAACCACAGAGGGGATGAGAAGAAAAGAGGAAAATTAGCTTCAGATGTCAACACCTAAAAAAAAAAGAATAGAAGCTTAAAGAAGCAGATTAGCAAAAGCAAAGGGCTACGAGTTTGTGCTCAGTTTATTCCTATAGCAAAAGCAAAACTTGTGCAAGTGCATGGAAAAAAGAATCACTCAGAGGAAGAAGATGAGAACTGACCAGCTGTCAGGAGCAAACAAAGAAGAATTTTAATCTTAATGTACCTTTGATATATTGTAGAAAGTCACACTTTCTTTGATAGATGGTGCAAAGTCATTCTGCTGAAACAGATGAGTTTTCAAAGAGATATGGGATTAAAGGCATATGCCAAATGGAACAGTCAATAGATTAACTTAAGGTATTTTGCAAGAGAAAACTGACCTTAATTTTTGTTTTTCTCTTCAGCAAGCTGAAATTATCACTAATATGACAATAAGAAGAGGAATCCCAAACAAAACATGCAGCTTTGTTGGGTAACTCTGTGCAGATCACAGGGCACAACACAGCCCAGAGCTCTCCAGAGGGGTTCTCCTGAAGGGGCTGCAGCCACTCAGGGTAGGCTCTGGCTGCAAGCTGATGCTCATGGCCAGCAGCTCCACGGGGCTCTCCCTGGAGGTTTCACCAAGGTGTTGCTGTGGGGGCTGCAGTGCCACCAGCAGAACCCCTGGTTCCTTTATGCAGCCCCTCTTATGGCTGACCATGACTCTGGGTAATTATTTCAGCTGAAATTTCCCACAAATGGCCTGAAGGGCTGAAATGGAGAGAAATTCCTACCTGGAGTGATTCAGCCTTTGGCCATTCCTCAGGGCACTGACACTACACCCGCCCTGCAGTGATGGTGATAACTCTGAATATCACAGTGGTCTTGTGAGAGCAATTCATCTTGATCAGGAATGCAGGCTTTTGCCTTTGACGTATTTATGCACAGCTCCACTCTGCAAGGCCTAAGTAATTCTCAATAAGAAGGTTTGAAAGTGTCTACATCACTTTTCAAAATGGGATTTTGCCCAGGAAAGTCACAGTAATATTCAAGAAAAAAACCCCACCTAACCAATTCCAGTTTGATAGATTGGCATTAAATGAATCCTATCATTGCTTTTTAAGTGAGGGGGCCAGAAGAAAGGAGTTGCTCTCCATTCATCCTGCAACACACAAGGTGGAAAAATATAATGTGACAGAATAATTAGAAACTGTAAAATAAGATCACATCTGGATGTAGGACTAACCTAAAACTTGAACGTTCCCTTTGAGAAATGTCTTTTTCGTTTAATGTTGACTTTTGTCTGCAACTACCATCAGACTATTCAGTAGCCTGAAATCAGCACAGTCAGAGGGCAGATTATCCCAATGATTTCAGGAGATCCCTCATCCCTCTGCTGCTACTCTGCAGCTCCTGGTTCAGGGTAAGCTGGGAACCTTGCCTGACAAATCTGTTCCAGATGATTCAGTCGAGCTGCTCGTGACAACACTGTGCAAGAAGCCAACGTGAGTCACTTGCTGATGATTCATTTACTTTTTCATCATTTTAAAACAAACTTCCCTGTGTGAAAGAAAATAAGTTTCAATACCTCACTGAAGAGACAATTTGCAACTGTAAAGCTGTGGTTTTTATTAGAGTTGGAATTGCTGCTTTTCCAAAACAAAGCACTTCTGAGCAATTTTCATCTCTTTCTAGTCCTGAAAAGCCAGCCCAGTCGAGTGCAGTGTGGGAACACTGGCACCAACCTCTCTGCAGCAGGGGTGGGTTACTAAGCAATGCTGCAAAGTTCTGCAGTGGTATCCAAAATCCCAAGCCTTCCCAAAACTCCAGTCATGATGTTGTATTTACCCACCAAATAAATGTCTGGTGCAATGAAGTAAAAACCCCTGGGAAATGTTTCTTATTTGTATCAATAGATTTTCTTCTCAAAGTGAGTTCTAAGCATCTTAAATAGCAACTGATGCTTTTCTGGACACTGAATATTAGTTTTGCTAAGGAAGAGTAGGGTAACTGCCTTACAAAACTGGGAACTAGTGAGGTCTAGTGATTAGAAATAAACTGATAGATTTGAAAGTTAAGATTTTTTTTAAGTGTCCACAGAAGACTAAAACTCTGACTAGTCCTTAAGAGAGAGCTACACTGGACATGATATACACATATACTTAGCCAAAACCAAACAACAACAACATCAAAATAAAACTAACAAACAAAACCAACAACAAAATTCATCTTCATCTATTTAACCAGTCACAGTGGCTGTGGGGAAGTCAGCAAACTCACACCCAAGAGAATCCCCCTTATGCTGGGAAATTCCACTCGAGAGCCAACATCCCCATTCCCACACAAACAGTCGTGCCCAGGTTGGCAGAATTCCATAGAGAGCAAAACCAAAGCAAATTGTCTTTATTGCTGCCATACTGATGGACTCCTGAGTCAATAGCATGGATTAACTGGAAGCTAAACAGACAGCCCCAGGTTGAGGGAGGAAATTAAATGACTCCTTACAGTCAATTAGCAATAGGAGTGTGACAGGAACACCAAAAGCAAGGAAATACAAAGTCAAATTTTAAACTACGTCCTCAAGTGCTGCTCTCCCAGAGGATGGAGGTTGGCAGAGGAGCAGGTTTTACCAACTGTGCACACTTGGCTCTGCAGTGGTTAAGCCTCTCAAGGGGGCTGAGGATTCTCTTTCAGGAACCCCAGTTTTGCACATCACGTTTGCAGGGTAGAGCTGTGATGCCCAGGTTGAAGGGCCTGAGGTTTCTGAAGTGGCTGAAAGAAACTTCAGCTTTGCAAATGTCATTCCCAAAAAGCTTTTTTTCTTTCCTGTGTTGCTGTTGTAAACCAACTAAACAACCCAAAGTTGTGCAACACACAGATCTGTACAAGCAGACATTCCAGCTGGATGCTTGCACATACCAGAAAGGGCAACATCTCTGTCTTCATCACACATAAATTAGTGTTTGGTATTTATCCAGCAAAGCACAATTGAATACTCTATTATTATAATGACCCTGTTGGAAAGATGAAAAGCTCTGGAGTAAATTCTCTCCTCTGTTGTATTTGCACCATTCTGGTAGTTTCACAGAATTCTCAGCATGTCCACATTCTATCAGAAATTCGGATTTCAACTCTCTTCTGATGCTTCATTAAGAAAGCAGAAAGTTGCCTCCACACAAGAACATTGGTCCTGGTCCTGCTGGCTAAAGTGTTCATCTGTTCCAGCAGAGCTGTTAAAGGCAAGCACTGTTCTTTCTTATTGCAAAAATATTCTCACCTGGAGTTTGCTTTCTGCCCCCAGCAGCCTGTTGACACAAAGTGCTGTCTGTGCACATGCTGTTTCTGGTGGGATCTGCAGTACCTGTGCTCATGGCCTGAAGCAGGAGGAAGCCAAGCCAATGAAGGCAGCTCAAATGCTCTCCCTGATGGTCAGAAAAAAACAGGCAATGGGAGGAGATAGCACTGCCTGATAAATGGGACTAGGTGGACACTGTGAACACTATGAGACACCCAGGTCACTCCATCTGGCCCACACCAGCATTCCTCTAAAGCAGAACTATGTACCTCTCCATGTTCCATTCCGATTTCACCTACACCAAAACCACTGCAATTCTTGTCAGTCGTGCAATGTGGTTCCAAATCTTTAGGAAATTCAGCCACAACCATCTTCCCATCACAATCAAAAATGTTTACCTCATAAGTTTTTTTCTACCTGTTCTTCTCTCCCACCTTAACCCAGTCTCCTGCCTCCCAGCTGAAGCTGGTGTAACATCAATAATCTCCAGCCCTAGGCAGCAGGGTAACTTTAGGTAACACTCAGGAGCAGAAATACTCTCATAATTGAACCTCAACAAAACCCTTTGCAAACACTTTGTTTTGTGAATCTATTTCTTTA